>PQWD01000485.1:0-29806 GCA_019425675.1 Leucinodes orbonalis
CCACCGGTTCGGAATACACCTTAAACTGAGAGGAATCCGGCAAGAAACTCAGTAAGGACTCCTTTTTTTCAAATTATGCATTAATTACATTGATAAATTAAAATTCTTATATTTTCCATGTCAATACAATGATAAAATTAATTATTATTAGGAAGCAAGAATACGTGGTTTTGATTGCAAACATAGTCATTAGTAATATGTCAAGTAGGATGTATGTAGTATGTGTTGCAGTATGTGTATGTAATTCATGCGTGAACAATGGAAGTCTAGTCCCAGATGGTGCTATCAGTTAAGTATTGGTCCACTTTGTAATACTTATCCTTTACCCAGAAGTTTTTCTTTAATATAACCCTTAAATTTTATATCTGATAATTTTATTGTGTTCGGGTATCTTATTATAAAACCTTACTGCGTTTGCGATGAAGGATTTGTTGGTTTTTTCTAATTTACAAATAGGTAGAACAAGTTTATTTTTGTATCTTGTATTTAAATTATGCGTGTCACATTTTTGCTCATATAGTGATTTCTTAGATAAAAACACAGAAGTTAGAAAATGTGAGCATAAAATTTGACACTTCCATGGGCAAATGTCACACCAACTTTCACAAAAAATATAATACCTTAATCCGAATGAAAAATTTCAAAAGACAATAAACAATATGTTCTTTGCATTTCATCAGTCAAATGTTTGAATATCGCTGAAAGTTTCAATAAAGTTTTGTTGAAAAAAACGTTCTCAAATTTCGTCAAGCATAACAGGTCACTTTTGAGATCGTCGGCAAAAGTAAAAACTTGTTGATTTTACAATCTTTTTTTATGATTTTGATAGTAACATACATATAGTAATTGTTAACAAAATGCCTAACTTCAAACATCAATTTTGAGGTAACTTTTTAATTTTAGAAACGGTTTTTGTCATTTCCGTGGATGCCACTTCCATGGATACCGTGGATTTTACTCATCCATGGAAGTGATTTAGTCTCCACGGAAGTGATCTGGCTTAGTCTCAGCTGATAATGTGCATACTTAGAGCTTAATATTATTGAGTACTGTTGTATTTGATCTTATTTTATATCAATAAAAAAAAGCAGAGAATCCTAGGGACATATACACATGCATAGATATTTTTGATAGGATTTTAATTGACTTGCGCTGTTTTATGCGTGTATTTTTTTCATTATCATAATGGTGTATGGAAGCTTATTTCTTTTCGTTGCTAAAAAGAAGAAAACAAAAACACCAGAAGAAATATGGTTCCAAAACTTGGAGTGTGAAAGAAAAAGAAGAGCTCGTATAAAGTCTGATCAGAAATTAGAAAAACTGTGAAAGAAGAGAAAAAAAACAAAATAAAAAAGAATTGGTGCTCAATTTCCTACAAGAATTGGAGGGATATTTGCACCATAAATATAATATAAAACATCAGTTCAAATCTACATCCTTGTTGAAAAAATCTCACTGTGGGTAAAATATTCATACAAATTGTATTCTCTGAAAATTATGGGTCTAACAAAGAACAAGTCTCCATACAGGAGTTTACTATTATAGGTGTTCAGACACCAACAAGATAAAGTGCAAATCTTTTTGTACTTTTTCGGAATGCTTAAGGCACGATGCAGCTCATTTACAAATGATACTTCTTGAGATAGTTCTTTCGCATATGATTCATACTTTGCACATTCTGAGCGACAGGCCGAGTTCTCAGTATCGAAACAGAAAGAACAGAAGATTTTATCTCTTTCTGATCTTATACCTAAAAGAGACTCCAAGCATACTTAATATCAAAATATAACTCGTGAAACAAATTGATGGTTTCCTCTCAGTTCCCATCAAAAATGTTCCTGGAATGAATTAAATACACCAAATCAGCTCACCAGTACAAGATTCAGGAAAAATCAATGCTGGAGATTGACATGTGTTGTGTGCGCTCTTGTCAAGACGTGTTTACATTTTTCTCTGCCAAACACATAGTTGAATTTCTGAAAAAGTACTGAGTGCGTATTCAGACATGAAATTGAAAATTTGTCTGGCTACGCTTAGTATTAAGACGACTATGAAGAGGAAGACCAACAAAGCTATAATTAAGAAGAAGAAAAGAATGAAAAAGACGGAAACGAAGGAAAATTATGAATTTAGAGAAGAGATGGAAGATAATTGTGAAGAAGTGGAAGAAAGTTGTGAAAAGGAAGAAAAAAATTATGACACACAGCAAACAAATATCAGCCATCATCATCATTACAACCTTAAATTTCAACTGCTGAACGAAGGCCTCCCTTAATGATTAAGTATCAGCCAATACATTGACAATCATGGATGTGACCTAGAAAGAATGATATAGCTGAAAACAGTGATTACATGGAACAAGAAAATCACATATATAGTTGTTTTTGCCTGAGGAATGATATTTCATTTTATCTCTTTACTATCCCTAAACTTTCACAACAATCATTATTGGCTCATCAATACAAAATGTCACACTTGTGAACATTATACCACTATCAAGACATAAAATATCACTTCCATGGATAATGCGTCACTTCCATGGAATTCATCTTTTTTAAATGCTAATATCTAGACTAAACAAAGGTTCTAAGCTAGGCAAGTACTTTATTTGATGTCATTGGAGCATAATCGATCGTTATGAAAACTTTTTTTTAGTAAATTAACTAGTTGACCCATTTTCAGATTTTAGGACCTAAATAAAAGAATTACCCAAAATCGCTTTTCACTACAAATACAAAAAAATAAGTAGCTGTAAAGACCACATTATTAAAATCCATAAACTGCTTGTAAAGAAACAATACAAATGTTATTATTACCAAATATCTCAAAGAAGTGGTTCGATCCTCAAGCAGTACAAATATTTGTTGGCATGAACATGTCTAAACAGATAACCAATACAAACGTAGTGGTCGGGGTGTTTTCCCTGTATAATATGTATTTATACAAAAAAATAATAGTTAGTACGTACTCGTTACTATAAACCATGCCTTTTGCAGAAAGCATACAACAATATAAACGAGTTGTTTGACGATAAGTACCTAGTAACAGATCGTCAAATTGTTTAAATTGGAAGCTAATAAGCTTATGTATTATTCCGTATTATTCTTCTTCTACTATTAATTAAATAAATATAATACATCACCCTATTATTTGCAGTGCCCTTGCTGAGTGTCACGTGATCAATGTACATACGGCTTTATTACGTCACACCAATGCAATATCATGTGACTAGCAATTAAATAAAGCATTTAAACAACGAGTAATAGATTTTCCTATAAAAGCTCACTTCACCTTCGATTACGTCTTTTCTATTATACTATGTAAGTAAGCTTACAATATTAAAACAAACAAAATTTGTCTACTTAATAGACTAAACCGTAACGATTCACTTTCCCTCTCACACAATATGCTGTAATTCGATGTAATTGATCGAACCCAATCTGTCAAGTTAGAGTGCAGCATCCGCTGTCAAACCAATCAGCGCACGGCAGTAATGATAGCTTGTTGATAACATGGCCTGGCCTGGGACGACAATCACCATTGATATTCTGTATATATTAAGGTAGATACGCCACCAGTGCCTCAAAAACGAACCGCCAAAGATAATACAGTTGTAGGCACTTAGCTTAGGTAAATGAACGCTCATTCGAAATATGTGTATGTGTGCTGTAGCTGCATTCTTCATTCATAATACTTTTTTCAGTTGTTTTGTGAACATATCACGAATCTATACTTTTTACATCATTGGCAATCACTCCGAAATTATCGGTAATTCAATAAATGGTCAGCGAATTCGCACGCCTTTCTCCATTACGGCAAATTGCAGTTTAAATTATTAGAAAATATTGGAAAACATAAAACGGTGTGAAATAAAGGCAAACGACATTTTAGAATCGCATTTAAGTGAGAGCGCTGAATTTCACGTAAAATGCTGTTAGGTAAAAGGTGTTATAATCTATTATACAAGTCCACTTAGTTTAACTTAAAGCGTCGGTGGCTCAGTGTTGTGGACTGTTGCCCTCCTACTGGGAGGGCGGAGGTTCAAATACTTAATTTTCGAAATTATATGTATCGTATCCGGCGCTATTTCGGTGTGGAAACCTGGGCACACCTGCAAAGAGATTCAAAGGTTGTGCGTGAAGTCGACCAACCCGCACTGGGCCCGATTGGATGACTACGGCCTATACAGGTGGGGACGTTTGATGAGCTGATGATGATGAAATTACACTATATCTTAAATCGAATGTCTAAACTATTTTTCAGTTTCCAATGTCCATACGTCATGTGTGTGATGATTAACTTCTGGTTGTCATAGGTTCTTGGTAGCATCTGTTGCAAAAATATTGTTGTATTTAGGCCATTGGTATGGACCTTCAGATCTGGAGGGTGCAGGTGCAAATCCCGCCACGTACCAATGTCTTTACGAATTTTCGAAAATATGTGTACGTTTATCCGACGCTCTTACGGTGAAGGAAAACATTGTGAGAAAACCTGCGCACGTGCGAGGAGATTTAAAGGTTGTGGAGCCGCGTGGACGACTGAGGCCTTTACGAGTTGGTTAGTGCACTCGGTGGGGACGTTTAATGAGCTGATGATGATAGCCCGACAAAGTATTGTGTTCACTCTTGTTGTATTGTCGTCTATCAAGATTATATTTGCAGAACCTTACATTACTTTCCGATAGTTATCACATTTCAATAAAAGATATTGTGTTTGGTTGGTTGTTTAGGATAGTTGTCCTCAAAGTATTTGTTCTTAAGGTCGTTCAGTTCAAAAAATGAGACAGCAATTTCTAGAATATCTTCAAGTTATTATATCACAAATTCTGGACTCTAAAAAAGTACCAATAATATATTACTGAAAGATAAAGTCACATATATGACTTGGTATATTATAGACTTAGTTAATCTGAAGGCGTAGAAAAGAAGATATGTTTCAACAAATTGAATGATTTCCATTTTATCACTCCGAGACCATTGCCTTTACAAGTTATAGGCACATAAAGGTATATGAGTAAGATATGGGAGTCATTTATAAAAGCCGATGACTTCAGAATGTGCGGTAATCGATATGGAATCATTGAGCGTAATGCACTATTATCAGTTCTGCGGTAATACTCCGTCGACCAGCGAGTCGGTAATTAAGCATGCCTCATTTGCCATCACGTAGGAAGTTGACCGCTAGAGGGCACTGGCTCCGCTTTCACTGATCCCCAATGTCGTGAATTTGCGCAGTTAAATTGCCCTTTAATCGCGTGCTTTTTTTGTAAATGGCTCCTGCTGTTTGCCGCAGGTAGCCTTTACAGCATCACCGGACAGCTCTCAGCCTTAAAAAATACACAACAAGCGTAAGGGCGTCCCAGAGTGGGACTCAAAACTCAGCTTAGGGTGTTGCGGAGGGCTAGGTTACCTAGTGTATGTGTGGAGAAAGATAGCATAGGTAGCAAACCAGCAAATGATTTGCCTGATGGTAAGTGATACAGCTAACCGCGGACATCGCAACTCTGAAAAAACATGAGTATTGCCAAGCTTAAGAAAATGAGAGGGATATGGGAAAATAGAGAGGGTAATTTGGGACTCTGGCAATCTCACTTATTGTAATTTTTATCTGAAGGTGCAACGAGAGGCTAAACATTAATGTTAATGTTGAAAAAAATGCCTATAAATACAAATCACAATGTCTTTATACAATTTAGGTCCTTATAGAACATTTATAAATGTCAAATGAAGACACACTGGTTCGGACTGTAGTTATCTACTGAGAAGAATTTAGCGAGAAACTCTGTAGGTACTTTTCAAATAAATTGTGTTTCGCACAGCATTATAAGCGTTATAATAATATCATTGACATCTTTATCTACCCCTCGGTATTTGGTGGAACCGATTGTATGACTAACTCCGTGCACTGTTTTACCCCTTAATTAAGCCACCTGTCCCGTCCCATTTAGTAATAAATTATGCAGGGGGAAACACTTATGACGATTGGAATTGTAGAATGGCTATTCGGGTTCCGTACCTTAAGGAAAAAGCTCACTGTCGTCAAAATAGCTAAAACACTTAATAAACCGACATCCGAGATTCAGCCCCCGCCGGGGGTTGTACATATATATACAAGATTACTCCCCGCAATGCCCTAAGCCGTGTTAAAAGTAAGTAATGTCATCTGCACTCGCCAATTGCCCAGTGAAGATGTAAAGGCCACCTGCGGCCAACAGCAGTAGTCAGTTCGAAAAAAAAACCCTAAAAAATCTGATTCATTAATTTGATTAAGTCAACATGTCCCCAAACCCCCAATTTCTCAGAAGCCACCGCAAGTAGGTCGTGACGGTAATATACACCATCACCCCGCGAGTGGTCACCGCGAAATCGAAAGTGGCCCACGCGCCCCACCAACCCACCGCCATTTTGAATTTCAAATCGGCCGGAAGTGCGGGGAAGGGGATTTATTGCGATACCTTCTTCCGGTCGCTAGTCTCATGCACCTGGAGGGACCATTATTGTGGTGTTGTCGATACCATCTGTAAAAGCACTTTGTCTTCTATTAGTTCTACTGCCCTAGAAAGGCGTGCACCGCAGTTTCAACGGTGACATTCTTCGGTTAAGAAAGAAAGAATTAATGTTGATTTCTATATAGAATACAATCCTTTCTTTGACATCTTAAGTAATATATTTTATTTTTATTATTTGTTTCCAACATAACACGTTATTAGATTCTAAAATCTCTACAAAAATAAATACTGTATGCCAGTCATAATTTCTTTGTGTTTAACGTGCTTTATGTAATCCTTAATTGAATAACAGATTTGATTTCGACCTTGACCCCAAATGTAAGGTTTAAAGACGCCAGATACCCATTTTGCTAACTTTTACAGCCTTTACATGCTTGATCATTTGCGCTTTGTTACAAATTATACGAGTATAAAATGTTTATTGAACACATGCTTTATTTGTTTAATAATTTACAAATGTATCAAGTACTTAAACTGATTGCTGTCAGTAACCACTGCGCTCTAGATCTTGGGGTTAACCACCCTATTATTAAACAGTCAGACTGCAACAACCACAGTCTATAAACATGCAGTAAGTCAAGTTCAAGATGGCGTTCGTTCGATTACAACTAATGTAAAACTAAAAATAACATAACTCACGAATATACAGAAAAAAATAAAATGAACTCTAAGCATATTTACTATAAAACAGTTTTATTACTGTACCGGGGGTATAGGGGCCGACCAACATCTTAGGGGCCCAAGCTAACCTTTCCTGCCCGTGGTGCCCCTGCTGATCAACAGACAAGGCTCTGGCGCCGGCTTTCCTTGTGGGGTTGGGGGGTCAGATGGCAGTCGCCCCCGTAAAGGCCAAAACTTGCCAAATCTATGGTTCAAACTGAAAGGGATTTTGTCAGGGATAGGGCGCCGCCGCAAAACGGCGCGCAGGAGCCTCGCCTGACTCAGTCTTCAAAGGTAAGGGATCGGTGCAGGAGTGCGGTAACTATCGCGGTATAAGGGTCATGTCTCACACCATGAAGCTCCTCATGAGCAAACTCCTTGGCTGTTCATGTACGCGGACGATACCGCGCTGACTGATTCGGATAAGGGACGGTTGACCCAACGAGTGAATGCATGGAAGGGGTCGCTTGAGAACGGCGGTCTGAAACTTAATGTGGCGAAGACAGAATACCTGGCCTGCAATACAACTGGTCCCTCATCCATCCGCATAGGCGTGGCCGAGGTCGAACGGACGGACCAGTTTAAATACCTGGGATCGGTACTTCACGCGTCGGGAGACATCGATTGCGACTTCAAGGCACGTATTGCCGCGGCTTGGGCCAAATGGCGTGAGGTGACTGGTGTCATCTGTGACCCCAAAATGCCGGTTAAGCTGAAAGGACAGGTCTATAAATCCATCATTAGGCCTGTCCTTTTGTACGGCAGTGAAACGTGGCCGATACTTGAGCGACACAAGCAGGAGCTGCGGGTCACGGAAATGAACATGCTGCGATGGATGTGTAGGGACACGCGTAAAGATCGCGTTAGAAACTCCCGCATCCGGTAGCCTTCATGTTCGTGACATCGCAGACAAGCTGCAGGAGTGTCGCCTACGCTGGTATGGCCACGTTTTACGGAAACCAGCAAGCTATGTGGGAAATAAATGTCTGGCCATGCCACCTCCGCCCGGTCCCGGTAGAAGGGGCAGGCCTAAGAAGTGTTGGCTTGACGTCGTAAAGGATGACATGCGGGCTAATGGTGTAACAGTTATGGATGCTAAAGATCGTGCAAAGTGGAAGAGAAAGTGTCGGAAAGCGGACCCTGAGCTTCGGAGCGCAAGCTCCGAAAGTAACCGGAATATCGCTAAGATGATGATGATGATGAGATTATTACTGTACCTGTGTCTTGTTTTAAGTTTTGTTTAAATGTAATAATTTAACCACCGTGGACGTATTTTCATTCGACAGACATAATATTTTCTATTTGGTATGGAATGTGTTCGAATAAAATGTCTTATCCATTAATTTCTGGAGTCAAGATCACGTCTTTACAAATATAATTATTATCTTCGCAAACTAACACCCGGTGTTGTAGGATAGATAGATGGGGTTTGCATGAAAGAGTGCTGCTATCCTTTTTCTGTTGAATGTTTTACTGTAGTCCCTGCTCAATAAAACTTAAAGTCTTAAGGCCCTAGATCATGGCAACGTGTCATTTTAACGGATAGAAAAAAGTCGCTCAAATGGTCTTATAGTCAAAATCTGTGTTATGCTTACGTACTAACATGTTGGGGTGCGCAGTGGGAGCGGCGCAGCCCAAGGCGGCCGCCATCGCGCTGGCCATCCGGTCCCGGGGTGAGTGCAGACGCTTCCACCGAGTTGCTATCATTGTCATTGTGCTTATATCATTATACGTATATCTTTGTCACCAGGAGCATAAACTGCAATATCATCAGTAGATAGTACAGGCACAACTGTAATTAGTATATTTTTGTAACGTTTATAACTGCTTTTTGTATGCCTAATTTAATAAATGGATTTTAACTTTGACTTGACTTTAAACAACTTCGTTTTAATATTTTTAGCGCCAAGTCGCCCAATGATGGTCGAAATGTCCTGCTTTTCTGGCAGTCAAAGTATAGTGTAGCGTATTATAGTATTCAGTTATCTATTTATATATTTTATTTTGTTAACTTTTTGACCGCAATACAAATAAACCCTTTTGTGTCTATTTGAATATATCGAACTGTGGTGATTAAAGGGCTACTTAAATGATGTTTAAGGATTAATAAACATCTAATAGGTGTGCATTAGGTAGATTGCGTTAGATTTATTAATAAAGCATTGCAATAGGTGTATGAACTGTCGTATTGATTCAATTTTACAAAACACATGATCTTTTCTGTTTTACTTAGAAGTTTAGAGCCGTTTTATAAATAAATCTGTTGTAGACTTAGTAGGAAAAACTACTTCCAGATTATGGTCTAGTGCTAACTTATTGATAAATTTAAAGAGTATACGTACTTAAACCTTGTTGTTGCCTATTCGGATCGACCACCAATGTCCACCAACCTACCATTCCATAAGCAGTATTGAGTTCCCGTCCGCTGCACTTCGCCTGCACCTAGCCAAGCGCGCTCTCTGGACGCCATTTTCGCATTTGCATAATGTGTTTTGTATTTAATTGTCAGCACCGCGCCCGCTCTGCTGTAACGTTATATTGTATTATATTGCATTAACGGTTACTGTTTCATAGAATTAGTTGCGGAGAAAGTTGACTAGTAATGTTGTAGAATATTTAAATAATAACATTTTGTTTACTTGACGCCTTATGTGGTGGAATCGTTGAGGCATCTGCACCTAGGTTTCCGGGATCAATCCTGCAGGATACTGTCATCATCATCAGCTCATTAAACGTCCCCACCGAGGGGCACGAGCCTACCCGTATAGGGTGATTAGGCCTTAGTCGTCCACGCGGGCCCAGTGCGGATTGGATGACTTCACACACAACCTTCGAATCTCTTCGCAGGCGTGCATGAAGGTTTCCTCACGATGTTTTCCTTCACCGTAAGAGCGTCGGATAACGTACATATATTTTTCGAAAATTCGAAAATACATTGGTACGTGTCGGGATTTGAACCTCAGCCCTCCCGGTAGGAAGGCGACAGTCCACACCACTGAGCCACCGACGCTCTGTGCGCAGGATACTGTGCACAGTACAAACATTAAATGAGCATGAACGTTTCTTTTTGTACAAGTATAATATTTATTAGTTCTAAAACTATTCGCTCTACGTATATATGCGTTATTTGGTACCCGTTATACAAACTGTGTATCATCTTTATCAGCCTATAACTAGGTGGTAGACTCGGTACTGAGTCATCTAGATAGGTGCCACCGCAGTGCTAGATATTGTCCCGTGAAATATGAGTGTTATGCACTTATATGTTTCGGGATGAGGGCACTGTAGTTAGTAAAATTACCGGGTATAAGAGACCTAACATCTGTTGTCTCGGGTGGCGGGCGCAGTGTGGCATTGATTGAAAATAATAACTGTCTATTAAACTTTTCCTTCAATGCCACTCTGCCGTAGTCGGGCGTATCCCTTACCACCAGGTGAGCGTCCTGACCGTCCTATTAAGTAACATAAAAAATAAAGACCCACTGCACGGCGAAGGCTTTGCCTCACAGCATAGCCGTGGAGAAATTGGGTACAACTCAGTTGTGTCGTGCCAATGCCGATTGGTTTAGGCAATCTGTGTACACTGTGGATATTTGTACTTAATATACTTGAATAGAGTTCATGTTCACTTCCTGACCTAAATTTGGGTTGTGATTAGAGACAATTAAGGACACTGTCCAATAACCTTTCAAACTTGCTTCAAAGTGTTTTACCCTAATGATATACATTAGGGTTAATGAAAAAAACTACCGGAAGATGCCTGGGCATTTAAAATATGTATTTTTTAAATGCTTTAGCTGTGTTCATTGTAGATTAATTTCAGATACTCACTACTTTATAAAGTTGATATAGTTTAATTTACACGCTTTGTTTTACGCGCACTTTTTGTATTGTCGTATCGGTTGATCACAATTGTACACTTTCATGTCTTTCACATAATTAGAGTAGTGCACGGAACATAGTCATATCATATGAAGTGACGTGTCAGTATAGATCTACGTGTGTGTGGAGGCGGCAATCGTGATGGGTCACCTCAATTGTAGCAGATAATAATAGCCCTCCGAGATGTTTATAGTACCACAGATCACGAGAAAGTCAATTTATCGTAATTCCGGTTCATATGCTTTCCAAAAATTAAGAATTATATACGCAAGTGTACACGATTGGTAACAAGCAATTTTGAACTTTGGCTATCCAGAAATTAAGAATTGTATACGCAAGAGTTTGTTTGAACTTAAGACCTTAGAAATAAGGTACGTCAGTTTATTAGCTGTAATCATCTTCGTCTTGTTATCATCTTATTGTACTGTAAGTTACGAAAACGCAAGCCCGTTTTAAATCACAGCAGTCATCAGTGCGTGTGTTTGAATGGTGATTTTTTGCAACAATCATAACTCGTGTGGAGATAATGATGGCAAACGTGTCATCTCAATTTTAACGTATGAGGTATGACCCTTGTACAAAATAAGAACATTGAATGAAGTGCTTGTTTTTATATTATTTAAAAACACGCTTTTTCAGTCATTGATATTTTTATAAACCTATAGGCTTTCATTACTAATAGAGCACTTTTTTACAATTTCTTCCGTTTTATTTCGATGTCTTTTATACAATTAACTTTTAGTTATTTAAAATATTAAGTAACCCTAATTGGTGTGAAGATGAGGTTATAATTTGTAATAAATTGTTCTTTAAACACTATAATTTAAGTGTATCAATCTGGTAAATAAAGTAAATTGAATTCGATATCGATTTTAAAAACTATAATTAAAAATCTCACTTTCAATTTCACGCATTAGAAGATTTCAAATTGATAAGTAAATAAATTGAATAACGGCTTGGATGATCGTAAGTTACCGAAAGTAGTTAACCAGAAGTTGTTTTAAACTAATAAAGTCTGAAATAGGTTGCATAGGTAATAATACAAATAAATATTCACATAGGAAATGGGCATAAATCAGGTTTAGAATCAATTTAGTAAAGAGACCCCCCCCCCCCTTTGGGTGGGACGTTATCATGGATAAGTAGTAGTTGCGACCTTTGACCTCGAGACCCAGGTAACAAAAGTATTTCAAGGGATATTAGTGTTTGTCGTTTAATATGCTCCAGATATCGTACTATTCAAAAATGATTACACTTACCTAATGACAATCTATAATTGTGGTAAGATTTCAATATAGGTAATATTGGAAATACATCGCATTTATGTGGTTATATATAGTCGTCCAACCCGCACTGGGGCCGCGTGGACGACTAAGGCCTATACACCCTATACGGGTAGGCTCGTGCCCCTCGGTGGGGACGTTTAATGAGCTGATGACGAATGTGGTTATAATGAAGCCTCAAAAATGTTTAGTTGAACATGTATAACAATCCATGCATGTACTCGTAAAGTGTTATTCGTAGATTGCAAGTGTGTTAAATTTCACACTTCACTTTTAATTATTATTGTATATTGTGTTTTTTCTCACTCTTTATATTATTATTTATCTTAAGCTTAATACAAAATAAGCTTAATGTATCATAAACAATTAAGGCATTTTAAGGAAACCCAAGCTTTCTATATATTAATATACGTGTCAATAAAAATCTATTACGTTTTGTTTGAAGAGTTAAGTTCTAAAATTGTACCATAACGAACTTTGGTAGTAATGAGCATGTGAATGATTTCCAGCAATCCAAGACAGCCGCTGCTACTTGATGAATGGCGGAGCGGTGGAGAGCTTCTACATAAGCGAGGACACTCCCGTGGGCAGCGTCATTGGTACGTATCTCATCGACAATATAGCATAAATAGACATATGATCAATTAAAAGTATTAAATTTTGTACAGAACTGATATGTTTCTTCTTCCAAAACAATTAGTCAAGTCATCCTGACTATACCGTTACAGGGCGCAGAGCTTAAATCTTCAGGATCAACATTAGGGGCTCAACGTGCTTTCCGAAACAGAGGGTTATTTTTCAGTGAACCGATAAACGACCGTTGCAATAGTAGTAAGTTGGGGTCGATAACTTTCGACCGACAGAAACGCCACAAATAATAGATTTTCCATAATGTCAGGATTTCGGGCTGTCAATAGGTTAACACCAACGAGTCCGTACGGGGCCTGCGTGGCCCCGCAGTGGCTGATGATAAAGGACTATTCCAAACCGATGGTAGCTCCTTTTTACGTCCACATTTCATTAATGATTTAGAGAAGGCTTATGATAGAGTGGATAGAAATGAGTTGTGGAATGTGTTGTCCGAGTTTGAATTGAAGAGCTGGCTGATACGGGCACTGGGATCGCTTTACGCTGATTCCATGGCATGTGTTAGACTGGGTGGTGCTTACACGGACTGGTTTAACATCTCAAGGGGGGTTAGACAGAGATGTGTAGCATCACCTTGGCTCTTCAATTTATTCATGGACAAATGTCTGAAAGATCTGCGGGAGAGTGAATATGGACTGAGAATGGGAGAAACCGTCATTAAGTGCCTCTTGTACGCCGATGATCAAGTAATTCTTGCATCGTCGGCGTCCGAGTTGCAGAAGATGATGGATATTATGAATGCATCTTTTAAAAAGAATGAATATGAAAGTAAATGTTGGAAAAACGAAAGTTATGGTTTTTGAAAGAGATGAAGTTATGTCTGATTGCGAGATTATGATTGAAAGCGAGAAAGTTGAACAAGTAGAAGAGTTTGTATATCTGGGAAGCGTGTTTACAAGAGATGGTAAGTGTGATAAAGACATTGAACGAAGAGTTATGAAAGGGAATTCAGTTAACGGAGCAATCAGCGGCCTTGTGTGCAGCCAAACCGTGTCTAAAAAGGCAAGGATGGCTGTACATAATGCTGTTCTGGTTCCTACGTTGACGTATGGTAGTGAATGTTGGGTATGGCAGAAGAAGCACGAAAGTAAAATAAATGCGGTAGAGATGCGATCGTTAAGACAAATATGTGGTGTGAAATTGTGTGACAGGATTAGGAATGCTGTTATTAGAGAAAAGTGTGGTCTGAAAGTAGATGTAGTGTCAAAAGTAGAAATAGGTATGTTAGGATGGTATGGACACTTGGAGCGCATGAGTGAAAAAAGAATAGCAAAGCAGGTGCATTGTGCGAATGTGGAAGGATACACGAGCAGGGGACGACCCAGAAGGACTTACCTTGACCAAATTGGTCAAGTCCTTAAGAAGGCTGGGGTCCCAAGTAAGAGGAATAAAAGAGCTTGTATGAAAAGATTGATGGATGTGATTGAAGCTAGGGAAGTATGTCAGGACCGTGCAAAGTGGCGTTTCATCATCTCTGCCTACCCTTCTGGGACCAAGGCGTGAGCTTTATTTATTTATTTATTTACTGTAACTTTCATAGATACAATTGTATTGAGATGTCTGTGGTAACTTTGCTCTGTCAGGTACATTAAGTGTGAACGGCGACCCGTCGGAGTCCGGCGACATAACCCTGCGGCTGCAGGAGCAGAACGCGGCGGTGGCCATCGCGGCCGGCTCCAAGAACCTGACGCTGCTGCGGCCGCTCGACCGGGAGGAGGTGCTCGGCCCTTCCAATGTGTACGTCAACGTGCGATGCGACCGCCGGCGGACTGCTGACCCGGTCAGTAAACTTGTAGTACCCATAATAATTATAGTTGTTTCGCCTAGGGAAGATATATCGAACAGCTCTTGATTTTCCTTGTCACACACAGTACTTTACACTAATGAATAAAAATTGGATAAATACAAAACACAAAAGCCATTGTTCTTTAGAAAATAATTATAAAAAGTTGTTAATATTATTTCTTGTTAATAAATTACGTTGGTAAGCTAAATAAATAATCAGCAATGTAAAATGCTCCTAGGATACTCCAATTCCATTTCCTATTCCAAAGAATTGATGAATCCCTTACGCAACCCCTAAGCCAAGATTCATGTCCCGCTCGAGGACACTCGTTATATAAATTAAATATTTTTAATGTTAAGAACCCTTTGTTCTGGCCAATTTTAGTCTTCGAAACAAGTAGCTCTTCTTCGTCCAATAGCACCAGTCAATTACAAAAAATATCTGTTTGTGTGTGCAGAGCTTCATAATCCCGGTGTCGGTGCGCGTGTGGGACGTGAACGACAACGCGCCGGCGTGGGTGGGCGCGCCGTACCGAGTGCGCGTGTCCGAGCTCACGGCGCCCGGGAGCCGCGTGCTGCAGGCGCAGGCCAGGGACGCCGACCAGCCCGGGCCCCACGCCACCGTCACCTACGCCGTGCGACCCACCACACACGTGAGACACACACACACACACACCGCGTGCTGCAGGCGCAGGCCAGGGACGCCGACCAGCCCGGGCCCCACGCCACCGTCACCTACGCCGTGCGACCCACCACACACGTGAGACACACACACACACACCGCGTGCTGCAGGCGCAGGCCAGGGACGCCGACCAGCCCGGGCCCCACGCCACCGTCACCTACGCCGTG
Organism: Leucinodes orbonalis; assembly: GCA_019425675.1. Lineage (NCBI taxonomy): Eukaryota > Metazoa > Arthropoda > Insecta > Lepidoptera > Crambidae > Leucinodes > Leucinodes orbonalis. Next base: position 15,617 of record PQWD01000485.1, read on the forward strand.
CGACCCACCACACACGTGAGACACACACACACACACCGCGTGCTGCAGGCGCAAGCCAGGGACGCCGACCAGCCCGGGCCCACCCACCGTCACCTACGCCGTGCGACCCACCACACACGTGAGACACACACACACACACCGCGTGCTGCAGGCGCAGGCCAGGGACGCCGACCAGCCCGGGCCCCACGCCACCGTCACCTACGCCGTGCGACCCACCACACACGTGAGACACACACACACACACCGCGTGCTGCAGGCGCAGGCCAGGGACGCCGACCAGCCCGGGCCCACGCCACCGTCACCTACGCCGTGCGACCCACCACACACGTGAGACACACACACACACACCGCGTGCTGCAGCAGGGCTTGAAACCGGTTCAAAATTAACCGGTATTATAAGGGTTAAAACCGGTTTCTCATATAGTTTCGTTCCGGAGCGGAACCAAAAAGGAACAATATTTGGAACCTAAATAAACCGGTTTATAGCGAGGTCAGTAACCGACTTGTCGCAACTTGTCGATGGAAGTATTTGCTGTGTGCGTCGCTCGCGCTCGCAAATTTCATTCCGTCCGTTCAGTGTGAACAATATGGTCGACCATTACCCACCTTCTTTAAACATGGGCCGCAAACGGAAGTCTAGTATTTATCATTATTTTGAATATGATGAAGCAACAAGAAAATCAAAGTGTTTAATAGAAGATTGCAAAGGAGAGTTAAAGGTATGTAGGTACTACTTACTTATTGCTATTAATAATCTTTATTTTCTCACAACAAACAACATTGCATTAGCATCTATTACAATTTAAATGGTTCCACATATTGCTTGTGCGAGACTGGAGCCTAAGCTAGGCAATACGAGTTACCTTTTACATAGGTCAACAGGCCTCAACACTTCAAATCACCAGGGTGAACTGACGCTAAGTTGAATTAAGATGGCACAAAAAATAAAGAAATTATACAAGGATTATAAACTTCTAGGCTAATTTACAGCAGGGGTGAGTATGTGTGTTAGCGAGTGAGCGTGTGTGTATATCTGTGTGTGAGAGAGAGTGGTGTGTGTGTGTGTGTGCGTGTGTGTGTGTGCGTGTGTGTGTGTGTGAGTGTGCGTGTGTGTGTGTGAGTCAGCGTGGGTGTGTGCGCGTGTGCGCGCGCTCGTCTGTGTGTGTGTGAGTGTGAGTGAGTGTTTAAATACTATTGTAATAATATATAATATTAAATATACATACTTACATAGTTATGTAACAATATGCAGCAACTTTTCTGTTTCGTCATAATTTAAACCCAACAACCACCGCATGACCATTTTATTGCAAGTATATCTTCGTGCACTGTATATATTTAGATAGTTATTGATTTTATTATATAAGTAGTCACCCAGATTGCAGTAGAATCGCTGTGCAAAACCGGTGTTGAACAATGATGTTATACATACGGTTTCCTTTCTACGCCGCCATTTAAATCAATTTTACACTATATTATTTTTTTGTGTGAAGTACACAAAATTGATTAGTCGTTTTTAGGGTTTCCGTTGTCCTGCCTGACAACAACACTTGCAGTTTTCACAATACATGTTCTTGTTGTAACTTGTCGCCATGTATGTTTGTCTGTCTGTCCATCCTGGGAGCTGTTACTCAAAGACTATTTGGACTACAAAAGTTGTAACCTCTCCACTCTCAATTTTTGCGAAAATGTTTGTGATACTCAGTAAAATACAGCTTTAAGAATTTGTTATCGGTCCACATATTTTATATTATTTTGATGGCCAATGTGGTGTAACTGTAATGATAAATTATTTATTTACATTGGTTGAAACGACAGCTCTTACACCGAGGGTTCTGGGTTCGATCCCCGGGCAGTACAAACATTTGTGTGCATGAACATATCTGTATTGTGTGTATTAGTCTGGATGTTTTCTATGTACAATATGTATGTATTTACAAAAAAATATTATATAAGAAGTTTATTTTGCATTAATTAAATGCTTAGTTTGGGTCTAGATAGCGCTGTGTGTATGTCAGTAGATATTTATTTATTATGTAGGTAGGTATCTCAGATGATTGTTTACCGATTTCAATACTTATTTTATCAGTTAGTTAAGACTACTTAAAAAATATTTGTCATCTTAGATGATACATATTTTATAATATTTTAAAGTATATTAAATAAAATATAAAATCATAGATACTAATATTCTATAGCTGAAGAACTTGTGTTTTTGGTTGTTCGTTCGCTTGAACGCGTTAATCCTTGGAACTATCAGACTATGGTCCTATTTGAAAAATTATTTTAGTGTTACATAGCCCATTTATCGTGCAAGGTATATTGTATTCTGGATTCCCCACGGGAACGCGAAATATAAGGGTGAACCCGCAGGGCATAGCTAGATATGCCACCCCACGTGCATATTAAATTTAGGTACTCTGAGTAATGTAGGTATCTATAATGTTCTAACATAAACATAACGCTCTTGTATACTAACATGAAATAAATGTTTAGTCTTAATTATTGGAGAATAAACGATGGTCGCATAAGAAGTTGTTTTCCTTCAACCAGCACTGACGAGAGTGATAGGTCCGCCACACTAGACTAAAATAAGTATCCTATAACCTTTCCAGGGGTATCAACTAGGTATTACCGAGTTTGATCAAAATCGAACAAAGGGAGAGACAAACGATTTTGTTTAATTATATTGTTAGCTTAGAGTATCTACTTATAATAGTATACTCTAAGATTGTTAGCATTAATATCGATCCCTCAACAGCTTCAGATTGTTTTTTAAATCCGTCCCATGTACCGAACATGATCCGATAACTGCCTAACTTAGACTCCAGTCTCCCACGAACATTCATATAGTAAACAATCATTGTATATTGTGTCATTCATTAAGCAGAATAATGTAAGTGAGGAGAAACTAAAAAAATATTATTATGATTATATAATCAAAGTAGCGGGTTAAAATGAGCATTAGCCCAATGTAATTATTCCAAGCGGACGAAGTCGCGCGCAAAACCCAGTATGATAAAGATACGAAATCTGTCAATTTATTAATTTGATTTTTCTAATTCTGTTGTTTATTTTAGGGCAACCATGGAGCGAATTTGCTGAGACACTTTTTAAGACGTCACCGATCTGAATATGAAGAGATAATAAAAAAAAATAGTACTGAAAATAAATCAGGAAACGCAACCCATGATCATGAAGTTTCGAGTAAAGTGACGGCAGAATGTGTCAAATTAGTAACTGTACATGGTCGGCCATTTACATTAATTGACGATGAAGCATTCCAGAATATTCTTAAACTTATACCAGGATGTGAAACGAACAGCAAAAAAGTAAAGTGTTGTGTTGAAGACAAAGCATATGAGACGCGTAAAATAATATGCAACGAAATAAAGGACCAGCTGGTTGCATTAAAAATTGACGTCGCTTCAGTAAAATGTAGGCGATTTTTGGGTCTGAATATTCAATACATTTTTGATGCAAAATTAGTTTTAAGAACTTTGACTGTTCTTGAATTGCATGAAAGGAATACAGCTGAGTTTTTGAAAGATACAGTTAAGATTGTTTTAAGTCGTTTTGGTATAAAAATTAATCAGATATATTCCATTACCTCAGACAATGCTTCAAATATGATTAAAATGACAAAGAAATTTGGGGAAGAGCTTCAGTTACTAGAACATCATCTAAATGATGAAATAGAACGGGTGAATGAAGAACCAGAAGAAGAAGAGGTAAATGAAGACTTTGTTGGTGAAAACCACACTGATTTTTTGGATATAGAATTAGATGATGGCGATTGCGATCCAAGTATTAAAATTGTAGCTGTTCGATGTGCGGCTCACACCTTACAATTGGCTGTTCGAGACACGCTTTTTGACTACGAGTCAATCTTAGAACAATGTCGCCGCTTATCGAGGCTATTACGGACACCAAATATCGTTATAAGATTAAGAGAAAACCTTTTACCTAACGCTATCATTGACTGTCCAACTAGATGGGATTCGACTGTATTAATGTTAGAAAGACTTATGTTATTGAAACCATTTTGCCAGTCAAATTCCGATATTCAGCGAAGTGGTCTTTTGGAAGATACCATGTGGACTAATATTGAAGAAATGTTTGAAGCACTTAAGCCTTGTCAAACGCTAAGCAAATCATTACAAAGAGAACAGATTACTTTTGGTGATTTTTATATTGCTTGGACACGTTGTATGTTAGCAAATGAAAACCTTAGTTTACCTTTTGCATCACTAATTGCTATAAATATGCGAAATAGACAAAAAGTCCTTTTTGACAATGAGAGTTTTCTGGCAGCAGTTTACCTGGATCCTCGTATTAACGCAGTTTTGACCATTGAGCAGCAAATAAAAGCACGTCAACATTTAATATCTACTTTTAATCGAATTAAAAATATACATCATGTCACGGATGACAATTTACAAGAGCCACGACCGGGACCCAGTGCAGCAATAACATCAGAAGACAATCTCGACTATTATTTCCAAGATATCCGACGAAGAAAAACAACGGAAAATAATTTTGCACATTTTTCGCTAACTACACTTCTCGATAACTTTTTAAATGAGCCAATCGTACCAACTTCTACAAATATTTTAGAGTATTGGAATAAAAAAAAATATTCTGATCCACAATTATATTTATTATCCAAAATTATTCTTTCTACACCACCTACACAAGTAAGTGTAGAAAGATTATTCTCGTCACTCAAATTTGTTTTAAATAATTTAAGACTTTCCTTATCAGATTCAGTTATTGAAGACATTTTGGTAGTCCGAAACAATACTCTATACGGTCAGGCCATTTAAAGTACCTATTGCAATCATGTCAAAATTAAACGTTACAATCGTATTTATGATTTATTAAACAACCGTTTGTAATGTATCAATCAGTTTTCGTTAGCTTCTTCTAGATGTTTATTATTTAAAGATTAAATATACTTCAATATATTAATATAGGCTTCGGAACGCATACAAGCTGGTACAAATTACATTTCGCCAATCAAAAGGTTACCAAAGTAGTAATTTCTTTTATCAAGAGTTGTGTCAAATGCCAGTAAATACATAATGAGGATACTGCATCCATATATTCAATTGAGTTTCTTTGTTCTTCTGTAATGGGCTTATTACCATCTGCTACATTTTTCTCTGAGTACTGACTTCTTTATAATTAAGTTCTACATTATTCGATTTCAGTGATTGTTTGATTTGATCCCCAATTATCTGGTGATCATAACAATATAATTAATAGTTTTGACTATTGTTATGATCACCAGTACCTAAAATGTTGTTAATTAAAAAAAAAAATTATATTAAGGTTACATTGATGAGTCTGATTATTGATAAGTAAATAATAAATAAGTAATTCAACATCTTTGTCTTTTATTTTATTTTTATTGAATAGGAGGCAAACGGGCAGGCGGGTTTGTGACCACACAGTGTGAATCAGTACGCAGGATGGCGCTGCCGCCCACCATCCGGTATATAATCTTTTTGTAGGCTCTTAAGACAACCTCGGGAGGAGAAGAAGTAGACAAATGTTTTTGTATTTCAACAATGCTGGATCATCTTCGTGATGATTATTATCAGTGCCTTTAAAAAATATTCTAATTATTATCATATAACTAGCTACACCCCGCGGGTTTGGCCGCATTGTTTCTGTTTCCTTGTAAAATCCCAGAAAAAGAGCGTACTTATGGATAAGTCCAGAGAAATAAGCTATCCAGTATTTTGGCTAAAGCAGTACTATCGATAGTATCGAAATTATCAATACTATTGTTAGTTTTGGCAATAGTCAGAAGCAATAGTATCGATACATCAAAAAAATGCTTTAGTTTTAACAAAAACTAAACTAACACAACAAAACAGTGTTTTCATGACTTCATAAACTCACGATAAGAGAACAAATTGAATCTAGAATCTATTCAACTATTTGACCTCTAATCACCACATGAATTTATAATAATCAAAATAATCATTCCTATCTTCTCTTCAACCTATTGCAGTCCACTGCTGGACATAGGTCTCCCCCATTTTGCGCCAGACATCCTGGTCCTCCGCTTTTCTCATCCAGCTTCCACCAGCGACCTTTCGCAAGTCGTCGGTCCGTCGGGCCGGAGGGCGTCCTACGCACGCTTGCCAAGCGCGGTCTCCACTCCAGAACTCGTCTGCTCCAACGGCCATCGGTTCTGCGACATACGTGACCAGCCCACTGCCACTTCAACTTGCTGATTCGGCGGGCTATGTCGGTAACTTTAGTTCTCTTACGGATTAAATCATTTCTGATCTTATCCCTAAGAGAGACCCCGAGCATAGCTCGCTCCATTGCGCGTTGAGTGACTTTGAACTTGTGAACCAATCCCGCAGTTAGTGTCCATGTCTCAGCTGCGTATGTTGCTTGCTCAAAGACTTTTGTCTTTAAGCATTGCGGAATAGTTGACGTTAGGACATGACGTAGCTTACCGAATGCCGCCCAACCCAACTGAATCCTCCTACTAGCCTCCCTCTCGAAGTTATGCCGGCCAAGTTGGATGGTTTGGCCCTGGTAGATATACTCCTGCATAGTCTCGAGACGGCGCCTCGAGACGACGCCATCGACGCATATCGGTTGTGGCATGACACGACTGTTGAACATGACTTTTGTCTTGTCCAAATTCATGCCAAGCCCAACTCGTCGGGAAGATTCATTAAGGCTGTTCAGCATCTCCGCAAGCTCTTCCGATGACTCGGCCACAATGACGATATCGTCAGCAAAACGAAGATGAGAAATAAACTCTCCATTGACGTTGACGCCTCGTTCAGATAGTCCAGGGTCTTGAAGACATCCTCCAATGCGTTTGTGAACAGTTCCGGGATATAACATCTCCCTGTCTCACACCACGACGCAATTGGATGGGTCTTGTCCGGTGGTCTTGGATCTTAATGGTCATCGTCGCTGCGTTGGAGAGACACTTCATCACCTCGATATATCGCCAGTCGATACCGCATCGCTGCAGAGCCTCCAGAACAGCCCAGGTTTCGATGGAGTCGAAGGCTTTATCGTAGTCCACAAATGCCATACACAGCGGCTGGTTATACTCTTCGGTCTTCTGTATAAGCTGCCGAACAGTATGGATTTGGTCTACGGTGCTGTAGCCTTTTCGAAACCCAGCCTGCTCCGTTGGTTGGAATTCGTCAAGTCTTAAGGCGGGACGGTTCGCTACAACTCTGCCTATCTTGGACACAATTAGAGTTACCAAAAAAAACTCACCCGATTCACCTTTCATGGCAATAAATTGTGTATAAATAATTACAAAATATCGAATTCCGAAACAGTTAATGTATTTTTTCAATAACTTTCGCGACGCCGACACGACGCTGCGAAATAAAACATCACGAACTTCAGTTCATTACCCTGAACGAAAATATTAACCGGTTAATTAAAGAAAACGGTATTTTTAAGAACAGGTTAATTAACCGGTTTTGAGGAACGAAACCTTTTTCAAAAAGTTCCAAGGGAAAAATTGACAAACCGGTTCAAAAATTATACCGGTTTCCAAGCCCTGTGCTGCAGGCGCAGGCCAGGGACGCCGACCAGCCCGGGCCCCACGCCACCGTCACCTACGCCGTGCGACCCACCACACACGTGAGACACACACACACACACCGCGTGCTGCAGGCGCAGGCCAGGGACGCCGACCAGCCCGGGCCCCACGCCACCGTCACCTACGCCGTGCGACCCACCACACACGTGAGACACACACACACACACACTGCTTTTTCACAGATCACAGGTTGGCTGTAGAGAAAATATGGTAAAGTGGGGCTTCCTGGAGCAGTCAAAATTACACTACGACTGCGGGGTTTCACGTCCCCTGTGACAATATGCGTGCTCTTGTTCATTATAAAGTACCCATGATCGAACCAAACTAAGTATTATTCATTTCTTTAAAAACCAATAAATATAGGACAAGATCAAATTTCACATATGTCTATGCGGGATTTGAAGGTAGCGTCGGATAGCGCCACAGAGTACCTTCTTAGATGGATAGCGCTTTATCTGTGGCCAGGGTTGTATCTGAACTGTAGACTCGACGAAGAATAAGATCAACTTTCTGATTTAAATCCGATGCTCCTTATGTCTATCTACTTTATTTGTCACCAGCTTATAAACCAAACAGAACTCAGTACAATCCTCTTTCTCCAGGACTACTTCCAGTTCCTAAACGAGTTGGACAGCGTACTCGTGCTGAAGAAACCTCTAGACTACGAGACCCTGCGCAACTTCACTGTGACGCTGCGAGCTCAGGACCAAGGCACGCCGCCGCGGTACAACGACACCACGCTTGATGTGGAAGTGCTTGATGCTGATGACCAGAATCCAAAGTTCACGCATGATCACTACACGGCGTATGTGCCCGATGATGTTGAGCCGGTATGTATTACTTTAAGTACTTCTTCTGTTGATTAATTATTATTATCTGTTTTTCAAGGTGTATTACACAGACCTGTAGTTACCTCGATGTGTAAAATCTTTTTTATTGCTCTCCTGCTATAGTTCAAATTGGACACATTACAGAAAATTTTGAATTTTGCTTGACTTCCGTGGTTTAGCAGTTAGTTCTGGATCGCTATGTGACCTGTTGTCGTACGTGAGGTCGAATCCCGGAAGGAAACTCTATAGAGAAAAGTTACTTAGTGATATTTTTCCCTGTTTCTTTGTTTTTCTTTATTTATTGTTCTCTCACATAAACAGGAACAGTTTCGTTAGAACATTGCAGGCTTAATCACTCGATTGTCCGAAAACCAAAGATTTTCGGTGCCGCTGAGGGCATGTTAGGCCGTCAGTGCCGGCTACAATCTAAGAATGGTAGTCGTTAACGCCCACCAATCCACATTAGGTCCGTGTGGTGGGTTACGGCCTAATCTCCCCATGGCTATGCTATGCGGGCAAAGCGTTTGCCCTGTAGTTGGCCGTTATAAGCTGATAACGATTTAGGCATTATCTAACAGTAGACGGTAATGTTGAATTAGGAGAATTGATATTAGTCAAAGTCAAAGTCAAAATTCTTTATTCAAATTAGGCTTACAAAAAGCACTTATGAACGTCAAAAAGAATACAAAAAATACATTATGGTTCAATGAGGTTCTTTTCATTCGTCTGTCATCAGTCTACTGAAAGACTTAAATATTCCCCATTTTGCGCCGAGTTTATTAATAAAGATTTATCAACATTCGCACAGCGCTTTGAGATTGTAAGGTTCGCGATAAATTGTTGGGTATAGTGTGACTATACGTTACTTTTCGTGAGCTCCTACAAAATTTCTTTAACAAAATTAATATTAATTGTAATGTTTTGTCGGCAGGGTACAGTCCTGGAGACGTCGCCCGGTCCGATCGCGGCGTTCGACCAGGACGTGGGCATCAACGCGCCGCTGCAGTACGCCGCCACCGGCGAGGCGCGCGCGCTGCTGCACGTGGCCGCCGACTCCGGCCGCGCCGCGGCTACCGCTCAACTCGGCACACACACTCTGCCGGCCACCGTGGTGCTCAAGGTATATACACACACACACCTACGTCCACCCGCCACTACTGTTGTGCACAAAGTAGAAAAACAAACTCACACATGCGCGCCGCCGCCACTACTGAGCTGCGGGAACATAGTCTACCCGTACGGTCGTTCCTAAGGTATACACACACGCAAACGCCCGCCACCACTAATGTTATGTACAAAGTAGACACACAGACACACAACTCACATATGCGTGCCGCCGCCACTACTGAGTTCCTGTAACATAGTCTACCTACTGCAGTCGTGCTCAAGGTATACACACATGCACATACTAACACACATGTCAGTTATATTAAATTCTTCTTAGCGTAGTTTATTTCGATTTTAGAATAGCATCAAAACATTTCTGTAAGTAGTGGTGTAGTGAAATGTAGTAGCGGGTAAGTAAATCACGGTTTTCACTGTATAATGTCCGTTACACAAAGTTACAAAAATAGGTTAGATCACAACACAAGAGTACAAGCACAGTAGAAGAACAGAAGGCAATAGATAGCAATACAGAAAAGATAAAAAATCTACATAATAGCCAAATCACCATCTGTATGTACAAATAAACATTCGTTTTCAATCTAATCCAAGATGTCACTACAGGCGACTCAAGTGGTCAATTCATTGTAAATCTTACTGAATAAGTGTATTTGTGCAGGCGACCCAAGTGGACAACCCGGACCGGTACGCCCTGGCCACGCTGACCCTGCGCCGGCGTCCGTCCGGGCGGGCGCCGGTCCGGTTCTCCCGGCGCCAGTACTCGGCCGCCGTGGCCGAGGACGCGGCCTGCGGCGCCGTGCTGCTGACGCTACACACCGACCCCGCGCCGCACCCACAGGTACTCACTGTCCGCATCGCCCCGGACCGCACCCACAGGTACTCACTGTCCGCATCGCCCCGGACCGCACCCACAGGTACTCACTGTCCGCATCGCCCCGGACCGCACCCACAGGTACTCACTGTCCGCATCGCCCCGGACCGCACCCACAGGTACTCACTGTCCGCATCGCCCCGGACCGCACCCACAGGTACTCACTGTCCGCATCCCCGACCGCACCCACAGGTACTCACTGTCCGCATCGCCCCGGACCGCACCACAGGTACTCACTGTCCGCATCGCCCCGGACCGCACCCACAGGTACTCACTGTCCGCATCGCCCCGGACCGCACCCACAGGTACTCACTGTCCGCATCGCCCCGGACCGCACCCACAGGTACTCACTGTCCGCATCGCCCCGGACCGCACCCACAGGTACTCACTGTCCGCATCGCCCCGGACCGCACCCACAGGTACTCACTGTCCGCATCGCCCCGGACCGCACCCACAGGTACTCACTGTCCGCATCGCCCCGGACCGCACCCACAGGTACTCACTGTCCGCATCGCCCCGGTACCCCGGCGCCAGTTCTCACCGTCCGCATCATCATTAGAGGGACCGTAAATAATAATCATTCTTTAGAACAGTGTAGGCCAAAACAGAATCACCAAAAAATTGGACAGAACATAAAGTAAGTGAAAAAAAAACCGTAGAGACAAATTCCCGAAAATGCAAGCGAAGACGACCAGGTTCAGTTCAGGTCTCTGAAAGAGAATGTAGGTCATCTTCGTTTTCCAAGGTCAACTTCGCTTCCCAAGGCTTTTTAGCCAATTCTTTTGTTTTTCAAGGCGTCTTTTTACCATTGATATCGGCCTTCGCAACTTTACTAGGCATGAATAAAACAATGAATTAAAGAATTTTTTTTAAAACATAGGATTTCTACACATTCTTAAAAACTTAGAATTTCAAATTCGTTCTAACTCTGGGATGTAATAAATATTTTACAGGACAACCTCCAGTTCTACGTATCAGACCGTAGCTTCTTGGAGAAGTTCGCCATCAACAGTGCCGGCGAAGTGCTGCTGCGGCAGCCGCTGGACTACGAGACCACGCAGGCTTACTACTACCAGGTTATGGTCACCGACGGCGTCACGGTCAGTATTATGTGACTTTAAATTCTGTGAAAACTTTCACTTAACACTTAAATGTCTAGCTTAGTGACACAGATAGTTGCAAAAGTTCTATAAAAAATTACTCTTCTATGCGAATATGAGGTACCCTTACAACACAAGTGGTACACTCATGTGGGCAATTATTAATTATGCCCAAGTACATTCAGTTCTAAGACAAGACAAAATCTTAAAACATTTGAAAAGTGCCTATCTTCTTCTAATTGGAAGCGAATCAAGGTTTTATGATCTATAAAGTGACCGCAGGACTTTAATCAATAATAATTAAATTCAAATCATTTATCTCGAATAATTAAAATCCATATAACAATGAATTAAAATAAATAAGATAAATTAGATATAAACATAGAATAAAAATACTTGACTACATTAAAATAAACATGTAATCAATATTAAAATAAAAACGTTAAAATAAAAATAAATCCACGTCACCATCACCACTTGAGCGGAAGTAGCGAGGACTAAGCCTCCCTCGATATCTTACAGTTTTTAACCGCATTTACCATATTATTTCATGATGTTGTGATGGCCATCAGTAGTTAACGTGACAAGGTTTTCCAAAAATCGCCCAGACAGAAAACCAAGCGGCTTGTTTCCTTATCTTCCCGTGCTTCGAAAGGGACACTAAGCCGTTGATCCCGACTATTTCTATGGATTGTAGTCGTTAATACATACCGATCCGCATTGGGGTCACGAGATGAGATACAGTCCAATTTTCCAAAGCTATGCTCTGCAGGAAAGCCTCTATCCTGGGATTTTATAGACTAAGCTAATGATGCTCAAACCAGATATCACACAGATACTTTTTTCCCTTGTTTTACCATTACAATGAATCATGAATGTTTCTTCCCACTACAGGCATTATCGCCTAAAGCAAAGTTCCCACAACGACGAAGTTACTGACATAAAAAAAAATACAATTGCACATATCCGCAGAACGACACAGCGGGACTGAACATAACAGTGGTAAATGTGAACGAATGGGAGCCGCGATTCCGGTTCCCGCAGTACGAGTTCCGTGTGTCGGCGAGTGAAGCGGGCGGGTCCGGCGGGGCGGGCGGGGCGGGCGCGCTGGTGCCGGTGGGGCGGCTCGACGTGTTCGACGGGGACGCGCCCGACGTCGTCACCATCTCGCTGCGGGGACCCGACGCTGAGTAAGTCCATACATATAACATTTACACGCTCTGGGTTTTGACAGAAAATAAGAAAGAAGAAAGCAAGAAATATTTATTCTGTGCAATATACAATGCAACAGTACAATAATACTAAGTAATATAAAATATACCTATATGTAATATAGATTCGTAACCCATTGATCGCTAGGAATACGGAGACAATAGAAAAGTTACTGTTTGTGACGGTTCAGACGTCCTGATTTTGCCCAGGTAGATATATTCCTGCACATCCTCGAGAAAGATGCTATCGACGCTGTAGCGGTTGTGGTTATTGAACATGACTTTCATTTTGTCGTATACTCGTACATGCCAAGCCCAACTCGTCGGAAACATTCATTTAGGCTGTTCAGCATCTCAGCCAGCTATCCCGATGACTCTGGTTATACTATTTGGTGTTCTCTATACGATACCAAACAGTGTGGTTCACGGTGCTGTAACCATTTCAAAACCTGTCTAGTCTAATGGGGAAGACGGTTCGTCACCACCATGCAAAACAACTTATAGACGTATTCGTACGTCGATGTATTATAGCAGTATTATTTGTATCGTCAGTAAATAACACTGTCTCTCATAAGTGTTGTGATAGCAAGATCATTAATGTTAATTAAAAACTACAAAGGTCTCAATAGGGAGCCCTGAGGCACGCCCATCAATAGCGGGGCTCCAGAAAAGTCCGTTTCCCTTGACATAATTTTACATTACACTTTGTTCATACAGTACGGTTTTCTTAACAAAGACAATAACTTCCAAACCTTCATGCTCCAACTTCATGAGTAGCCTTTCATAACACACAATCAAATGCGTTTCAAAAATCGCAAAATATTGACTACTATTGCATCAGCAGTAGATGTGCCTTTTGTAATCTAAATGGCCGATGTAGTGGTCCGCGTGGAAATCATGGAGGCGTTAATTCAACAGTGGACTAAATAGACGGTGATGTTGATGATAATATAGTTCCACTGTCGCAGTATATCAATTTGTCCCCAGCGTGTTGGAGGTGAACTCCCTTGGCGAGGTTTTCGTCCGCGGCGAGCGACTGCGGAGACGGAACGGTACCGCCGCACTGCACGCACTCGCCACCGCCCGGGACTCCGGCCGCCCGCCCCGACAGGTACGCACTCGCCACCGCCCGGGAATCCGGCCGCCCGCCCCGACAGGTACGCACTCGCCACCGCCCGGGACTCCGGCCGCCCGCCCCGACAGGTACGCACTCGCCACCGCCCGGGACTCCGGCCGCCCGCCCCGACAGGTACGCACTCGCCACCGCCCGGGACTCCGGCCGCCCGCCCCGACAGGTACGCACTCGCCACCGCCCGGGACTCCGGCCGCCCGCCCCGACAGGTACGCCAGCGTCTGTATTTCCGGCACATGCTACCCTGTGACATTCAAAAAACGGGTGAATACGCTTTTTCGGGGCAAGCTCGCTCCATCTTAGAGCACGTCTCTTCCATAA
>PQWD01000487.1:0-11438 GCA_019425675.1 Leucinodes orbonalis
TATTATGTATGTGCTTTTGATTTTATACCGTTTATGACGCCTTAAGCAAAATTAAAATAAATAATATTTTGTAATAAATATAACAATTTAAAAATATAGTACGTTATCCGATGCTCTTTCGGTTAAGGAAACATCGTGAGGAAATCTCACGCGCGCCTGCAAAGATTCAAAGGTTGGCGTAAAGTCGTCCAATCCGACTGGGCCGCGTGGACGACTAAGGCCTAGTCACTCTATACGGTAGGCTCGTGCCCCTCGGTGGGGACGTTTAATGAGCTGATGAAAATACATGTGTGTCAAACGGCTCCGACTTTTTAGGTGATAATTTTTGGTGATTGTGCATCAAGTTTGTTCATATAAGCTGTATAATACTAATTGTTAAATCTTTATACACAGTTAAACGTTGTACATTATCGCCTCTTGAATTTGTGGAACCCTTGATCGCTCAAGGTGTGGAGTCTTGTACGAAGGAGTTAGTGTTTATATTATTAGTTTTTGTGTGTCATAAGTGGCTCCAAATGGTTGCATAGTGCTGCTAGTTTGACAGAACATACCACTGCTGGTCTAGATTACAAATATGATCATGTTTTTTTAATGACTAAACTCATCGAAGTATCTTTAATTACATAGTTTATATTTAAAAAATGATAAACAAACCAGATCCACAATTTTATCAAAAAGTGTTTGCGACAAAATTCTGTCCATCACGTCAGTTGCGCAGAATTTTCATTTATAATCACGTCGCTCGTTATTATATCATAGTGACATAGTAGGATGCTCGAGCTTTTGATTTTGTACCTTTTTAATGACGCGTTGAGTTCAACATTTTAATATGAATTTTATGTCATATAATCGCATGTCGCCGTTACCTGTAATTGAATCTGCACTTAGCATGTTCTATTCTGCTTTAGTTTTTGTATTATCTATACTAATATATAAAGCTGAAGAGTTTGTTTGTTGGTTTGTTTGTTTGAACGCGCTAATCTCAGGAACTACTGGTTCGATTTGAATAATTCTTTCAGTGTTAGATAGCTTATTTATCGAGGAAGGCATAGGCTATATATCACGCTACGAGTAATAGAAGCGGAGCAGCAATGAAGAATGTTTCAAAATGGGGTATTTTCATACTTGGAGCTTCCGCTGCGTAAACGGTTAAAGTTGCACAAAAGTCATGTATGAGAGTATTGTTCCCCTTTTAAAGGTCTACAAAAAAGTCCGCGACAGCATATGTCTATCTTTTAAGGTTAGCTCACTATAACATATTTTTTGCTAAAAAAAATCTGTTATGACCCCGAAACCTTTAAAGTTGGAGGGAGGGGAAATCCTATGTATAGTGGTAAATGAAAGTACCGTGTTAACCCGAATTTAATGCGAGCGAAGCCGCGGGCCAAAGCTAGTAGATTATATAAGTGTGAGATTTGTTGGTTGATCATAATAAATAAATAGCAATAAGGCAACGTATGTGTCAAGCGGAACGGACATTTTTTGTTCAATATTTCATAGTGATTGTGCAGTTAGTTATTTAAGAGTATATAACATAATGATATAGTATTTTATGAGCAATGTACATACGTAACACACCTCTACCAGCGGTCATTCGCAACTCATCAGTCCCTCGGTCCGGTCCTACGCTACGCTTGCCGCGTCGCGGTCTCCACTCCAGAACTCGTCTGCTCCAACGGCCATCGGTTCTGCGACATACGTGACCAGCCCACTGCCACATCAACTTGCCGATCCGGCGGGCTATGTCGTTACTTTAGTTCGCTTAGGATTATATAATTTCTGATTTATCCTTAAGAGAGACCCGAGCATAGCTCGCTCCATTGCGCGTTGAGTGACGTTGAATTTGTAAACTAATCCCGCAGTCAGTGTCCATGTTCAGCTGCGTATGTTAGCACGGGTAGGACGCCTTGCGGAATAATGGACGTTAGGCCATGACGTAACGTATTCTCAATCTATGGGTATGTATGTATGGTTGTCTGAAAAGAAGGATGACTCCGTGGTTCGTTTGTCACGTGAAGCCGTCGGTGCCGGCTATAATCTTAGTATGGTAGTCGTTAACACACGCCAATCCGCATTGTTGGTTGGACCCGCGTTGTTGGTTACGTCCTAAGCTCCATTGGCAATACTTATGGAAAGACCTGTGCCCTCCCATGGGCCGTTATAGGCTGATGTTGATTACGATGATGATGAAAGTTTTTGAGACTTTAATTGCTTTACAGGACTATCAAGAGTACGTCAATTACTTCATACAAAATGGCTTCTTAAAAAAAGAAAGGGAGGAATATGAATATATTAACCAATACAGAGATGCGGTTTATCAAAAACTCGCCAAGGATAAACAAAACAATAAATAATTGGATTGTGGTTGACGACCCATTTGGTGTTGCGGTTGAGAGGTCGGCTGCAACACCAAGGGTTCCGGGTTCGATCCCCGGGCAAACAAACATTTGTGTGCATGAACATGTTTGTCTGTAATGGTCTGCGTGTTTTCTGTGTACAGTAAGTATGTATTTAAAAAAATATATTCATTATTATTTATTATTAGTGGTTCGTTCGATTAAAATCCTCTCGTGAAGATAGGAGATAGACCCTTTCAAGGGTTTCAGCAATTAGCCCTTTGTACAACAAATAATCTGAATAACAGATGAATCTGATCTGAGACACATTCGACTAGTGGCCATTAAAGCTTTTGGTAATTTATGTACTCCTAGTACACTCCTAATCCAAGCCAAACTCAGCGCCTGTGGTGCAGCCGAACAACGGACAAGGATCTACGAGTATCTACTGACACGCATTTCGGGTAAAGCTTTTGGGTAATTTATGGGCTCCTAGTTCATAGCTTTCGAGACATAAGCAAACCTCACCGTGGTGCATTCGAACAACGGACGAGGATCTATCAACCGACACGAGCTCGACTAGTGACGGGTAAAGCTCTTAGTGATTTATGGGCTCCTCGTACACAGCGTTGTGATTCAAGACATCGTCAACAGTTTGTTGAACAACCTGCCGAAGAACGTAGGGTTTTCTATCTAACTCCATCATTATCAAGTCCAGCGATATTGATCTGATCACGAAGAGAGCCCAATATCAGCCGTAGATAATATTATTTTCATTATCTCTTCAAATTGTTTTTACAAAGAATTTCGTGTTAATAAATTAAGTGAGAAACATTTAGATTATAAGAAGTAATATAATATTTTTAGAATATGCAAAAAAGTTCGTTTTAGATCCTGAATTCAGTTTTATTATTTTCGTGTTATCAATAAATAATATGTCATATACTTTTCTCTGTTTTATTTTCTCCACGAAAGATCCTTTTATTTTACCTTTGAAAACCTTGATATAAGAATAAACCGCTTTATGATGACTAGTTACATCGAAAATTATTTTGAATACACTTGTATTCTCAAAATCTCGCTCTACCCTAAAACCGTTTTTTAATCAAAAATTTCAAATAATGCAGTAAATGTTATGCATGTGCAAAATGCAAATGTACAATGTTGATACAACATGAAATGATAACTAACCTTACTCAAGACCTATAATGTTTACATCGCATAATACAAAACTCCATTGTCCGATGATGTCTCCAATATCAAAGATGAATCGGTTAATAACAAAAGTTTGACAGTCACATGCGGTCTTCGAGCCAAGAATAGGGTGTTGAAAACGAAAAAAAAATAGTAGGAACTATCGCATTGAATTGGTACGTAACTTAATTATTTTATTATTAAAAAGATTTAGTCTGATCCTGATCCGTAGGAGATGACAAGCGGATTATCTTACAGGGTTACTTATATTTCAGGATTACCAAATGCAAACATGCTTACTACATTTAGCTACACTAATCAAGCGTACGTAAAAGACGAAGAAACGAGTGCTAGTAAAGTTAATGAAAACAACAAAGAAACGGATCCTGATGATGGTATCATTTCTGAAGATGAAGAAAGCGTTCACAAGACAATAAGGAAGGATACTGCTCTTGAAGACAAAGAAATTGATAAACACAAAGTTGAAGATGATGAAGCAAAAGTTGAAATACTTTTTGCTAACCATGCAGCATTACGTGAATTTTATGAAGGTTTGTTTCAATGTAATATTTGTCTTTAGGTAAAGTATGTTACTGCTTGTATAGTCTAGTGATCAGAGTATTGATCGTACATGATGAAGGTCGTAAGTTCGAATAAACACAGACACTGCATTGAAAATGACGGACAATTTTTTCCCAATTTGATTACGACATAGCAGGCTGAATCACCTAATTGTCTGAATAGAAAGATGATCCGCACTTCGCAGAGCTTTTTATACTATCATTCCAAACTACGATGCTAGTGTGGTAGTTGTGAACATCAACCTATTCGTATTGGGCGTAGTGGGTTACGGCCCAATCTCTTTAAGCCAGCTATAATGTGCGGGAGGGCATGCGCCCTGCATTGTGACGTTTATAGGCTGATGATGAGACATTAATCATCGCATCAACTCATTAAACGTCCCCACGAGCCTACCCGTGGCGGGTGTACAGGCCTTAGTCGTCCACGCGGGCCCAGTACAGATTAGCCGAGTACACGCACAACATTTGAATCTCTTTGTAGGCATGTGCAGGTTTTCTCACGATGTTTTCCTTCACCGTAAGAGAGTTGCATGAACGTAAATTGAATTTCAAAAATTCGAAACGACTTTGGTACGTGGCGGTATTTGTTCCTGCTCCCTTGGGATCGGAAGGCAACAGTCCACACCAATGAGCCAACGAGGCTCATATCTAATAAATATTGTTCTTGGGCAGCATGCACGAAAGCTGTGTACTAGGAGCCCATAAATAAGCAAGAGCTTTACCCGTCACTAGTCGAGAGCGTGTCGGTCGCCAGAGCCTCGGCCGTTGTTCGGCAGGATGCCCCCGGGCGGTGAGGTTGGCTTGTGTCGCGAAAGCTGTGTACTAGGAGCCCATAAACGAGCAAGAGCTTTACCCGTCACTAATCGAGTGCGTGTCGGTCGCCAGAGCCTCGGCCTTTGGTCGGCAGTATAGAGTTAGGATTCAGTCTTCACAGAATAGGCGTTGTTCTTTAAACCATTCTAACCACCAAATTAGGGTTTGGGGCTTAGAATGGTTTAAAGAATGTCTTTGACTTTTTTAGTTTATAAAATTGTTGCAAAGACATGGCACATGCAATACCTTTTTTTTGGTCATTCTTAACACCAAATAATGTTCGTTGTATCATTTTAGACAGAAATTATATTGAAGGTGATAAAATAACACCTGATGAAGACTTATGCTGCAAAGTTGATGCATTTGATGAAGTGGATACAAGTAACAGCAAATGCAGCAGAGATTTTGTTGAAGATAGCAGTATTAGGTAAGTATTGTTATAATTAATAATAAGTAGAATTTAATATATTATAATAAACTAGCTTTTGCCATAGGAGCTTTATGCATGCAAAATGACAGGCCGATCGGTTTACAATTGACAAAGTTTCGTATCAACTGTCGTACCCTATTTTATACTACCCTTCATCATCATCAGCTCATTAAACGTCCCCACCGAGGGGTACGCGCCTACCCGTATTAAGTGATTAGGCCTTAGTCGTCCACGCGGGCCCAGTGCGGGTTGGACGACTTCACGCACAACCTTTGAATCTCTTCGCAGGCGTGCGCAGGTTTCCTCACGATGTTTTTCACCACCGTAAGAGCGTCGGATAACGTACATATGTTTTTCAAAAATTCGAAAACACATTGGTACGTGGCGGATTTTGAACCTCGGCCCTCCCGGCAGGAGGGCGACAGTCCACACCACCGACGCTCTTTGCTGAGAGAGCTTTGCAAACCACTCTCTTTTAAATATATTGACCCTAAGCCACCTCTCATGGAACTAGCCGGAAGAGAAGAGGTGATGACAGGTATATTATAATTAAGCCATTTGACGACCCATTTGGTGTAATGGTTGAGATCGGCTACTACACAAGAGTTCCGGGTTCGAACCCCGGGCAGTACAAAACTTTGTGTGCATGAACATGTCTGTTTGTAATGGCCTGGGTGTTTTCCATGTATACTATGTATGTATTTACAAAAATAATGTTTAAGGTTTATGCTTAACTTGGGGCTAGATGGCGTTGTGTAAATATCAGTCGATATTATCTATACAATCTGTGAAACTGTTTGGGCACAATTTTGTATACCATACCAGATGTTATTTAACTCTTCATTAAATTGTCTGTTTAAAGAGCTCTGTTCACGGTTAGTACCCACGTGCGTTTTATGACACCATTAATGAGTATGAGAGTTGGGACAATATCGATAGTTTGCGATGTTTTGCTGAAAACATTTCATCATCATCGTCAGCTCATACAACGTCTGTGCTCAAGAGTAAGCCCATAATAAATTAAAAAAAAAAACATATTTTGTAATATATTGTACAATGCACATGGAAAATAACTACTACTTGTGAGTGTAGGTCAAATAGTCGTATTTTCAGCTGGCGTGAAAGACTGAGTATTTATCGATTGATTTGTTTATACGGGGATCAAACCTGGAACCCTTGTTGTAGTAAATACAACAACTGTAAATAACGGTAAAATTTCAACCGTTTTGGTAAATAGGCGTAATATTATGTATGTTATGAATTAATCAACAAATTTACTGGCAATTGTATCGATATCGTTCACAACACTAGTGTACGGAGGAATAATGATAAGTACCTGGATGAGTCAGGCTCACGCAAACTAATATCTGGGGCACGGCAGTGCCCCGCCAAGTCGAGCGCGAAGCAAACACTGCCGTACCATCCTTTACAGGATCCATTTCGCCGCATTTTCAGGCCCCGATTTGAGAACCTTTGGATAATACCAGAGCGCTGAAATTTTCGTCATCTAGTAAGATATAATAACTTACTTTAAATCCAAAATTTCAAGTCTGTAGGTCATTTAGTTCCGACGTTAAGCGAAAGCAAAGTTTCGCATTTTCGACAGACACTCACTCACTCACTCACTCACTCATGATCATCAAAATAGAACTAGTACTTCCCATTAACTCAGAAAGCTGAAATTCGGTACAGAGTTAGGGTTTAATGGCTACATAAAGGGAAAACTATGAAAACTTCGAAAATCGAAGATCTGGAGTACCTGGTGACCCTGCTTAGATAACAAAATCATCAAAATAGAACTAGTACTTCCCATTAACTCACAGAGCTGAAATTTGGTACAGAGTCAGGGTTTAATGGTTACATAAAGGGAAAACTATAATAACTTGGATAATCGAAGATCTGGAGTACCTGGTGACCCTGCTTAGATAACAAAAGAGCCCAGCCAAACTATAAGAGATTGACATACCGCCTTTAAACAATATATATTTAACATGGTGGGCCGCTTCATCCGATGTCAAAAATCGGGGGCACGGTAGTGCCCCCGCCAAGTCGAGCGCGCTAGACCAATACAAACAGACATGTTGGTGCACACAAATATTTGTAGGTACTGCCCGGGGATCGAACCCGGAACCCTTGGTGTAGTAGCCGACGTTTCAACCATTACACCCAATGGGTCGTCTAATATTCCTTTCAAGTTTCTACAAAAAGAAGTAAAATCCCACCAAAAACATTCTGTAAAAAATCTAGCCAAGTCTCGATGGAGCTGCTTGATTATCTCTAAAAAGTAATGAAATCAAGACAAAGACGTGCCAAGTCTAAGGTTCCTTACTGCAATTAATTAATTATTATGGTTAATGTTGTGTGACTTGGCCGTTGAACATTCTTTATACGTTAGTGGCTTTATCAAGCCTACAATCGATGGGCTATTGAATCACCGTTTTCCAAGTGGCAAATTTGTACCGTCAATGGGTAGCGGTTCTGGCGACAGATTGGTGCAATGGTGTCATGAAGCACCTAGTTTTGTATCCTTGTGTACTCTTCAACGGCAAGTCACACACATCAACCATAATAATTAATTAATTGCAGTAAGGAACCTTAGACTTGGCACGCCTTTGTCTTGATTTCATTACTTTTTAGAGATAATCAAGCAGCTCCATCGAGACTTGGCTAGATTTTTTACAGAATGTTTTTGGTGGGATAGTGATGTCACAAAGTAGCATTTACTGAGCTAGACCGGTAAACAAAGAGCTCATTGGCTACGCTTGATATTTCACACTGTGATGAGAAAACTCTAGAACGTTTTTATTCTCAACCTTGGCAGATTCCGTTTGTTATTTGAAGCGCGAAGCCTGCTGTATATTTCATTGTTTATTCCAATATGTATAATATTGATTAGAATTTTGATTTTAACTAAATTTTTATAAATGTAATTAATCTTATTCGTGAAATTTCATCACCATCATCATCAGCTCATTAAACGTCCCCACCGAGGGGCACGAGCCTACCCGTATAGGGTGATTAGGCCTTAGTCGTCCACGCGGGCCCAGTGCGGATTGGACGACTTCACACACAACCTTCGAATCTCTTCGCAGGCGTGCATGAAGGTTTCCTCACGATGTTTTCCTTCACCGTAAGAGCGTCGGATAACGTACATATATTTTTCGAAAATTCGAAAATACATTGGTACGTGTCGGGATTTGCACCTCAGCCCTCCCGGTAGGAAGGCGACAGTCCACACCACTGAGCCACCGACGCTCCATTTATTATTTCCATTCGTGAAATTTATTATTATTATATTTAAAAGGGGATAAAAATCACATTGTAATCTTGACTTGTGGTGTGCTTTTTTATTTTTTATTGTAATTTATTTTGGTCAATGTAATGTTGACTGAAATAAATGAATTATTAAAATATTAATGAGATCTGAAATCGAACAAAAATGATGTAAAATCAGTTATTTTAAACTTGAATTGCGCTAAAAATAATATACACACACACATTTAATCAAGTTTAGTGCTGTGCTTGGTAGCAAACTGTCTATTGTTAAGTTTTAGAAACATTTCGCATATATTATGGTAAAAATTCCCTATATGCAGTAAAGTAGGAGGTCATTTGTCGGCATAGGCATAAAGTTATTTTATAAAATACTCCAAAATCTTGCCTAAATAAACGTGTTATTTATACATTTATTTCACAGTTCGAGGCCGCCCGTCCGCGGTCGCAATATAGCGTTACTGACCAATACACACAAACAGTTTGGACAGCTACTGTACTGTTTTAGATACAAATCATTATCTAATCATTAAACTACTTTGTTTTTTTTATTGAGCGTCGGTGGATCATTGGTATGGACTGTTGCCTTACAATCTAGATGGTGCAGTGTCTTGAAATCATATGTTCGTTCATCCGACGCTCTTACGGTGAAGGAAAACATCGCGAGGAAACCTACGCATGCCAACGAAGAGATTCAAAGGTTGTACGTGCAGTCGGCCAACCTGCACTGGGTCCGCGTGGACGACTAAGGCCGAATCACCCTATACGGGTAGGCTCGTGCCCTTCGGTGGGGACGTACTCGTATAATGAGCTGATGATGATGAGCCCAAGAACCTCGAATTAAGCATTGAACTAAACTCAACGGTCAGATCATTGGATTTTGGAGGCAGCAATAAACAACATCAGGGGGGTAACCACAACCTCTTAAAACAGTATTGTTCTAATGATACGTCATCATTTTTGTACCAGAAAAGACGAAGTAATATTATTGTAACACTGTTTCAAGAGATGGCGGTAACCCCCCTGCAAGACGATCGCGTTATTATAAAACGAAACGTTTCGATTAAAATATGGGTGTAGTAACGATATCCTTCAGAGCCTGTAATAGTTGACATTTTCGATATTCGGTATTGCCATAAGGTTAAGTTTCAATTTCGTCTGAACTAGCTGTCAAATGATTAGCGTGATATGAAATCGACCAAAAAGTTGTATTTCGGTCCAATGATATCTGTTTATATAAGATAGATACGCCATCCGTGCCTCAAAAACAAACCGCCGAAAAGAGTTCAGTTTGTACTCTTTTGTTTAAGTAAATGTGTTCGAAATTCGAAATATGTGTACGTGTGCTGTCACTGCATTCGGAACACTTTTTCCGATTGTAAAAGTATGTGAGCGTATCACGAATCCATACTTTTTACATCATTGTTTCGGTCCAAGTGTAGTAACGTTATAGCTGTCAAAATTTAGCGCGATCGGCGTGCTGATTATAATTATCTATCGTCAGCCTTACCTACAGTGTTTTTACCCAACTGCCTAAGAAGGGTATTTTTTTCAAACGTATCTATGCATGTAGATTTCTATGTTCCCTGCTTTTTTATCAATTATAGGCAGACATTTGACCGCCATCTCACCTGATGGTATGTGATGATGCGGCCGAGGATGGATCATGCCTGCCTAGAAACAGCCTATTCACTCTTGCCTTGAAGACGGCCAGGATGTTGTTGTTGCTACAGCCTTACGGGTTTACGGAGTTTAACATTTTTAATTTATATTTTTTTATTATCTAATAATTTCAAAGAACATGTACGTATTAATTATCTTTCATCTAAGATACAGTTATTGTTTCCGATAGCATGAGGCCTGATTACCATTCAAGAGTGATGTAATTATAACACGTATTGCAGTTTATATATAACATACATAAAAAATGGTTACTATTTCACATAAATCCCCTCTAAATTTCTCTAAAATTCCCGCACTAAAAACTTTGCATCTGAAAATATTATTTATTTACTAGATGGTAGACTTGATGCTTGGAGTCTCTCTTGGGGATAAGATCAGAAATGATTTAATCCGCAAGAGAACTAAAGTTACCGACATAGCCCGCCGGATCAGCAAGTTGAAGTGGCAGTGGGCTGGTCACGTATGTCGTAGAACCGATGGCCGTTGGAGCAGACGAGTTCTGGAGTGGAGACTGCGTCTTGGCAAGCGTAGCGTAGGACGCCCTCCGGCCCGATGGACCGACGACTTGCGGAAGGTCGCTGGTGGGAGCTGGATAAGAAAAGCGGAGGACCGGGATATCTGGCGCAAAATGGGGGAGACCTATGTCCAGCAGTGGACTGCGATAGGTTGAAGAGAGAGAGAGAGAGAGACTTGATACTGAGTCGTCTAGGTAGGTACCACCGCAGTGCCAGATATCGTCCCGTGAAACAGGAGTGTCATGCACTTTTATGTTTCGGGAGTAGGGGAACTGTAGCTAGTGCTTCCGGGTATAAAAGACCTAGCATCTGTTGTATCGGGTGTCGGGCGCAGTGCGGTATTGATGGAGAATAATAACTGTCTTTCAGTTGTTGGTTCATGGTGTGACGTATCACTTACCGTCAGGTGATTGCCTGACTGCCCTGTTTACTTCGTAACATAAAAAAACATCGTTTATAATACGAATACTGTTTAAATCATTATCGGATTAATACTTGATACATAATTGCCCTATTGATTATTTTTATCTGTTAAAATCGGTGACATTAAGAAATACTTATTACAAACAATGATGTAAAAAAGTATGGATTCGTGATATGCTCACAACAATAA
>PQWD01000488.1:0-58834 GCA_019425675.1 Leucinodes orbonalis
CAGTTCCTTGTTGGCTAAGTTCTAAGTCCTCTAAATACGCCGAGATCCTTCTCATGCGTTTAGCCAGCTGCTGAAATGAGTTCTGAAATTCAGGTTTTCGTCCATTTTGTAATTAATGTTTAATTTATTCATAACTGATTTTGTGAGAACAGAAGCGCTCAAGAATCTTCAAACGCATTTTCCCAACAATCATGTTTTTCAAATTGTGCCTCTATAATATGAAAGGTGTGATATGTCTAAGAGAGAATCTATGAATATGGCTTAAAAGAATGAGTTTTAGTAACAGTGACCATTTTTGTGATATTCTTTTAATCTATAAAGCTAACATGTAAAAATCAATATAAGTGTTTTTATACATTTTTACATGTTATTCATATTCATGACAACCCCATGTGGTGGAATGCGTGAGAAGTGAGATTTCAATCATTCACAGTTTGTAAAGCAATCAGTGCAAGTAAATTGACACTAGATGGTGTTGTATGAATGTGGGAGATATTTTAAAATATTCATATCCTAAACGCCTCACATAATTTATGGACCTTTAATAAAACTAATATAAGGCTTAATGTTAAAAAACTCACCATGCATAAATGTGACAGCATCCTTGACATAGTCATCAATCTCTATGAATATATCATTAATCTTCTTCTTAGCTCTCACAAATATCTGAAGCGGAGAGTCCACATTGGACATGTTGACACGAACGGAGCCATTGTTGAACGAAGCAACATTGTGGGGCCCGTCGCCAGCCATCATTGATATAGTACGATTAACATACGCAGCCATACGGGAAGGAAAGACGCACGTTTGTAGTTAGCTGAACCTTATGCCGGACAATGCCAACAGTATAGTCACTGGACCACTTCTACAGTTAAACACAACATGCAGGGTGCGACTGCAACAAAAACATAACAAGCATCAGTGGGTGCAGCAAAACAACTTTACTATGCAACTATGTGAAACCGATTCAACATGGAAAACTAATAATTAGCAAATCATTTAATTACTA
The DNA here is from genome assembly GCA_019425675.1 of Leucinodes orbonalis. Taxonomy (NCBI): domain Eukaryota; kingdom Metazoa; phylum Arthropoda; class Insecta; order Lepidoptera; family Crambidae; genus Leucinodes; species Leucinodes orbonalis. Next base: position 1,010 of record PQWD01000488.1, read on the forward strand.
ATATTGGGTCAATAAAAAATATTTCAAATTTACTCGAGACGACAAAAATATAATTTCTCTAACAGTATTTAAATTAATCTTGAAAATAAACAGATTCTCAGCTAAATAACATAGTTGAGTCCAACTTCATCAGTATTTACAGTGGTGAACTTGCGTAGAGCAAACTTTTTGATCGTTTTGGAGTAAATACTTCATAAAATCTAAATCGAGTCACGAGGAGTACAACAGTGAATTACTGAAAAGTGGCAAGGCAAACACAAATCACGAAAGCATGTAACAAACTGCAAGTAAATTGCACCTTATCATCTCGTTGCATCATCGTAACCGATGCACATCCCTGCAGTCCCGGCGGCATGTAATTTATCACAAACATTTAATGTATTTTTACGTAAAAATAAAACAAGTCAAATTCGACGTAAAACAACTGACAGCCGCTAATTATAAGTAAAATTTTGTTCTGCACTAAAATAAATCAATGTCCACTGTTGAAACACCATTAAACATTAAGCTATATTATCAAAAACAACATACCTGAATCTTAGAGTAACATTTTAATCGTAAATCATATTATCAATAGGCATAAAATTTCAAGAAATTTTACCAATAGTTTTTCTCATTTGTGATTTTTTTTATCTTTTATTTTCAATTACAAATTCCACTTCGACTTTTTTAAATAAGTTAGTTTTCAGACGTATATTTGATTATCCAATGATTGGCCAATTACTACTGATTCCTATTTTTAGCCAATAGAAATCCAATGTAAAAACATAAGGCGTTTTATTATGAATGATGCCCAATCAAGGTAAAACAACCATAGACGATAGAGTAACACATAGACAATGACACTTTATTTACTATAGAGGCGCTACGAATTAGTATATTCAATTGGTTTAAAAAGTAAATTGTAACTAATCTAACAAATAATGAAATTAAACCAAATAACCAGATAAATATAATACTGTAGTATCCGGGTATATATAGGTACTTATTATCAGATTACGGTGATATCTAGGTATTTAAAATAAATTAGAAACAGTATTTAAAATAAATTAGAAACTAACACGGCTTGGCTCAAACCCCAAAAAGAAATCTACGGAATATCACTTATAGTCTGTTTTTTTAATCGTGCAGTAATTTGACATTTCCAGTGTTGCACAGTTCTGACTGTTTTTTTAATAGTGATGTACTTCAATCGTCAATTAGAGATTAACGATTTTATTTTATTTTATTTATTAGGAATAACAAACAGTTACACATTGTATGTTTACAAATTACAAAACATTTGTGGTACAGGTAAATGTGTGACCAACACCGTTATCCACGTATATTTAGCGTAATATTGCTGCGATATTTATTTTATGATGTGATATAAATTCCTGATTATAAATGATTTCCACATATTTCTTATGAAAATTTAGGTCAATATGTGACAAAAAAATTGCGTGACCAGTATTGACAAGTCACGTTGCAAATCTTGTGAGGAACAAAGGTACATAAACCTTTCGTATTAATATTTATCGTTACAAAAAGGTAGATGTTTATTCTTCACTAGTGGCCTAAAAACGACTGAACCGGTTTCAATGAAATTTGGGATGGATGGAACGAAACGTGACCGATATCCTCATGAAAATAGGTACTAAGACTAAATTAATTTAAAATTAAAGAAACTTAAAATGAAACATGATGTTTTAATTTTAAGAATATATACATTTGTAATTATTGATTATATTTTTATTGTAAAAAAATTGCTTGTGCAAATATTTGTTTAGTTCAATTTTATGATATCCGTACTAATATTATAAATGTGAACGATGAGTAACACTATCTGTCTGTTTGTTACGCTGATGGATTTCATTGAAACTTGGTATAGTGATAGATAGTAACCAAGAATAGGTTTTACGCTAAATGGGGGTCGGAAGTTTGTATGGAACGTTCCGCAATTTTAGAAGTAGAACGCTAAAATTTTGTATGCGGATTATTTGTCATAAAAGAAAAATACAACATTTTTTTTCCAAAATACTCCCCCAAAGCCTTCAAAAAGGGGTGGAAATAGTATATGCGACTTTTTGGAGTTTTAAAGGTAGGAAGCTAAAAAATTGTATACGCACTATTTGTCACAAACGATAAATCTTGCATATTGCGTTGTTCCCAAAAGCCTTAAAAGAGGGGGGAGATTTATACAGAACTTTTCAAATTTAGATGCTCAACTGAAAGACGTATGATTTCGTGTATAAACAGATGTTGCACATTTAATTTTTTGAAAATCAACCCCCGAACTTTAAAAAGTGGGGAAGGGGGATATTATACCGGAAATTTCTCAGTTTCAAAGGTAGGTTAAAGATCATATGCAGTATAAATCTCATGAAAATAATACAGAATCTGTTTTTTTCACAAATCCACCCCCAGTCTAAAAGTATGAGGGAACTTTACAAACAAATTTTCGCAGTTTTTAAGGTAGGAAGCTAATATATCATCATCATAGAAAGAAGCCTATGTGAGAAAGGTCTCAGGCTCTAGACTATCTCTGTACTAAATTTGATAAAAATTTGTTCAGAAGTTAAGGCGTAAAATAATCGCCTTTATAACATTAAGAAGAAGGGATTACTACGTAAGTATATTAAAATAAAACCTACGGTTTTAACTGATTCAATATTTCGTGCGCTATTAAAAAAAATGTCAGGCATTTTCTAAGCACGATTTCACCTGGAAAAGTCTAATAATTGTTACACGTACGGTATAAAATTAAAAATTAAATTAATAATTCGATTTGTTACTAATTGACTTAGTTTCGAATTTATCTGAATCCATTTTTTTAGTCTCCAGTAATAAAAACCGAATTTTTCGATTGAAACCGGTTTTGCGTAAAGCACTATCAAAGTTAAGCTGGTATCATTATTTAGTTTGACATTAGGGATTGTCAAATTACTCCACGGGTATAAAAAACAGACTATATATTTTTTTCGTTGACTTTACATTGAGTATGCCTCGGAGGAGTATGCCTATTCTGCGGCACAATTTTACACCTAATTTTCAATTAGTTTGGATTATATTTAAATCACCGTTGGAGCAGACGAGTTCTGGAGAGGAGACCGCGTCTGTGCAAGCGTAGCGTGGGACGCCCTCCGACCCGATGGACCGACGACTTGCGAAAGGTCGCTGGTGGAGGTTGGCTGAGAAAAGCGGAGGACCGGGATATCTGGCGCAAAATGAGGAAAACCTATGTCCAGCAGTGGACTGCAATAGGTTGAATAGGATATTGAAAGACGAGTGACCCACCCACCCACATGCTGTTGCCGATACCAAATACACTGCAAAAAAGTGTAAACGTTACGTTGTCTAAAAAACATTATTTCGATAGTCTCGTGGGGTTCAGCCTGCGTTTGCAATGTAAGCAGAAAAATACATTCGGAACCTCAAAAATATATTTCCAATAATTCATGGATGTTATTATTATCCATTTAAACCTACCTCTCTCTTCAACCTATTGCAGTCCACTGCTGGACATAAATCTCCCCCATTTTGCGCCAGACATCCCAGTCCTTGGTTGGCGCTGCTCATGGAGGGTTAATGCCCGTAGTCACCACGCTGGGCAGGCGGGTTGGTGACCGCAGTGTGAACCAGTACGCAGGATGGCGCTGCTGCCCACCATCCGGTATAAAATCCCTTAGTCGGCTCCTACGACACCCTCGGAGGAGTAGGGGGGACACATGTATTCTATTCTGTCGTCCCCACACGGCCAAACCTTCCTCTATAATCACTTTATCTTTTTTGAATAACATCATCAAAATCCCTTGCGCAGTTTTGAAGATTTAAGTATTTATAGGGATATAGGGACAGAGAAAGTGACTTTGTTATATACTATGTAGTGATATAAAAATAAATTAGGAATGGTTACATTATTACACATAAATAATTATTAATAACATTTTTTTTTGTTTTGCTACGCTACTGGTAAAATACCTACATCGATTATATTATTAAATCAATTGAATGTTGAATTGAAGTTTGAAGAAATGGCGGCGATTTCTAGTTGAAGCGAACAGCGTGAGTTGGATGAGCTCGCTCTCTGAAGAAATAATTGTGTATTGTTTATCGTGATACTATTTTTTCGGTTTGTTTATAGTTTATGATTATTTAGTTAGTTAAATACTTTATAAAAATGTCTCGCTCCGTCCGCGCTGAAACTAGAAATCGTGTAAAGGATGACATCAAAAGAGTCATGCAAGCTGTTGAAAAAGTTCGCCATTGGTAAGCTAAATTATTTTTTATAAAAGTTTTTAATTTCTGTATAAACCTATCTTCTGAATATAGCACAATTAAAACTCCTGATAATTTTTAGGGAGAAAAAATGGGTAACTATAGGTGAAACAACCATGAAAAATATACAAATGGGTGCCGATATCAACAAACGAGCAGAAGAAGAAACATGCGGCCAAGCGGGAGAACAAGGAGAATACTTTGACACCTAAGAAGGTCCACGACTCTTCAAACTCGAATTTTGGCATGGCTGAAGATTCTAATACCTGTAAGTTGCAACAAGTTTATATTTTAATAGTTTTATTATCATACTAATTCATCATAATTATATTTTCTATAATTTTTGCCTAAGTGTTAATGATAGTTTTCAATTCCTATATTATTTTTTTCAGGTTTTTCGACTGTAAGTGATTCCCAAGGACCCACAGACTTCACATCAACACATATGAATTTCTCAGAAGACTCAAATTCACAGAGCAGTGGTACAACAACACCAGCTAAGCGGTTAAAAACTGATTGAGAAGTTACTGAATAGTGAATATTGCTAAGCATTGTGAATAAATCCAGAACTTTCTGACAAATCAACTGTCTCAGTTGAAAGTGAATTGAGTGATGATGGTTTTAGCAGTGGTGTGCTGTGAATTTTATTTATAAGCTTGCATTCAGTTTGGTTTGACTTTATTTTTCGGGTATCAAAATCACTGAGATTAAATGATGGTATAATAATTACTACTGGTTACATCTAAAATGAACTTGAAAGTTAATGTTTAAAATTGTAAATAATTTTTCATTCATAAATTCTCTTTATAGAGGGATTTGATAAATCAACTGGGTTAAAATGGCCTACTAAAACATACAATTTCAACCATATATTTTTGCAAGATGACACATTTCCAATATTTTTACTTTACCTGAATAATTTAAATCATTGTAAGCCTTAAGCAGGTAGGGTAACGGCACTAGTAGTCGGCCCCGCACCAGTACTCAGCCTTTTCCCGTTTGAGAAGTCACAGAATCAATTAAAAATAATTTGATTGGTTAGTTTCTATTAGAGCGCTATTTCTATTGGTTTTAAACGGGAAAAGGCTGAGTACTGGTGCGGGGCCGACTACTAGTGCCGTTACCCTATGTGATTTGTACTTAATTCCATATTTCATTATGCATTTATTGTAAATATTGTTCAGTACCAGTTTATTGTACCTATTACATACATTTAAGGTATTTTGAATGAGACACCCTCTGTATGGTGTTTGTGAAGTATTTAGAACTGAGTTCATACTTGATTGTACATTTTTTATCTTATAAATGCTTTGCTGTTGATACTTTCAAAATATGAGGCCATAATAACCATATTAATGTATTATTTATCTATGCTTGTAACATATTTTTTAGTATCAACAACAGAAAAAATTACCCAAGTGACAAAAAGTATCCAAATGAATGTAAAACAAAATTGTTTTTATATGAGATGTATTTTAATTTATAATAGGACAATACAAATGAAATATATGATAATAGGATATTAAAACTTAGTATGATTTGTCTTAGGAGTCCATTGAGGAAGAGGTTAACTGAGAACCGCATGATTCCTTGGCAGAGACTTGCTCAGACACATTGTCCAACTCTTGAATTCCAAATATATTTGTTGCCAGATCACTAAATGTAATTTCCTGAATAAGAAACATTTTAACTTGAAGGTCTTTGCATAATTACTAAATGATTTTATAAAAAATGTTTACATGATCTATCTATATGGATTAATTTAATGCTAGACCTTAATGTGCTATTCGCTCAAAGAAGATAATTCTTTTTTGTTTAAGATGACCATTTGGTGTAATAAATAATATACCTACTGACATTCACACAGCGCCATCTAGCCCCAAGTTAAGCGTTAAGCCTGTATTATGGGTACTAAACAATGGATAAACATACATATATACATTTTTTTTGTATATATGTATGTTTATCCATAGAAACACCCAGACCAATACAAACAGACATGTTCATGCACACAAATGTTTGTTGCATGAACATGTCTGTTTGTATGTAGGGTTCCGGGTTGATTCCTGGGCAGTACAAACATTTGTGTGCATAAACATGTCTGTTTGTAATGGTCTGGGTGTTTTCTATGTATAATATGTATGTATTTACAAAAAAAACGATATTAGTATATTTAACTATTGTTTAGTACCCATACACAGGCTTCACGCACTTGGGGCTGATGGCGCTCTGTGAATTCAGTGGATATTTATTAAGCATTCTGTACTTTGGAGGCATGTTCAGCCATCAGTTCCACCTATTATCCTAGATGTAGTTTTAAAGGCCCAACTCCCATACTGTGGGGATGACCTACCTTTGTGAGACGTTATATATTGGTGTTAAAAATATACCTTTTAATCTAGATAATACTTAATTGAAAATCAATATCTCCCTACTACTTGCCTCTGTAAAAAGGAAAGTCGTTTTGCCAAAGCTGCCCTGTCTCAAAGCTGTGTCCAGAGAGTATGGACAGCAAAACCATGACAGGGCTTTTGGAAACATCCCTGAATAATGAATAGAAATTTTCACAAGATCAAACACGCACAGTAGCACTAAGCACAAGCTTCCTTGGAAATCAAGGAGAAAACCGTGACGAAGTAATCCGACGCTCTACGAAGAGATTCAAAGGTTATGCGTGAAGTCTGCCAATCCGCATGGACCCGCGTGGGACGACTACGGCTATCACCCTTTCGGGTAGGCTCCGTGCCCTCGGTGGAGAGTTTATGAAACTGATGATGAATCTACTACATAACATAAAAGGTCGTAACCAAGTAAATTAGAATTGACGCCTATTGAACATTGATTCGTTTGCTTATGTATAAAATGAAACAATTAAATATACCCCACGCCGTATAGTCGTGTTATCACCGACTTCTCTTCAGTTTTACTACATTTGCATACATACCGTATTCCGAAAGCATATCGACGAAATCTTCGCGTTGTATAAAGCAATTGTTGTTGTCAATGTGTTAGCAAAGGTGGAAGGCTGCGCGCACGCGCTTGTAATGTCACCGAAAGCGGGCCGATGGTTGATGTACAGCTTCACAAACTCCTCGAAGTCAATCTCTGTCGATGGCTGACGCTGGTACACTTTGTGCTTCGCCTCCACTAAAAGATTTTCTACCTAAAAATAGTTGGATATGTTTGCTCTTACTAGGGCCCCCAGACCTTGCTAAAAACAATGGGCGATTCGGTTCTCTCTCATTCAAAGGTTGCCTGGAAGAGATTGCTACCACACCAATAAGGTCGCCTTTTGTACAATTGATACTTGCGTAGATTTAAGTAATATTTATGTTTTTTGTGAATGAATTTATAGCAATAATATATCAATAAAGAAACAGATTTTTTGGCATGACTATTAGGTAGTTGATTGGCCCCTAAGAAGTTTCAGCCCCAGGGCCCCACAAATTCACGATCAGCCCCTGAGTCGTACCCTTCAATCTGCATTGGGCCCGCGTGATGGGTAACGGTCCAATCTCCCCGTGGCTATTTTTTGTCTGTTTTATATGGATGGCGGTCAACGGGTTTATACGAATGATAGAAACGCCCACCTCGTACTCTGTTAAAAAGCCCAACGCTCTCATTAAGTCTGGCAGTGAATCGATGGGGATGTAATCCTTGACTCGGCGCACAGCCGGCGAGAACGTGCCTTGGCACAGGATCTGGATGTAGTAAACAGATCCCGTATCTCCTGGAAGAGCCAGCCGGGACGCCCGTTCTCGATCAAACAGTAGTATGAATCAAGATCTTCGCCGCCCAATTTAGTTGTGGAGTCGACCGACCTAGAAATATTTAAAGTGTAAGCTTCAACGCTCCTAGTTGGTACTGGGTTAAACCAGCTCAAATATGAAACCATACTTCACAACTCCTCTTTTTCACTAACGCTTTTTATTTATTAATTTTAAAAGTATTTTTCAACATTTGTAAGACCAAAAGACACAACGCTTTTTTGCGGCCTAAAATAGGTTTGTACGAAATTTGTTACTGAACATATACGATTTCTATTTTTATTAGTTTGCTCTTTAGGAAGATACTAACTAAGATATTCACTTATTTGGAAGTTACATTTATTCAAATAATCTTTACCAAAACGTACGAATAAATATCTAGGATATAACCTGTAATTAGCAGCCCACTGGCACATGACGCATCCTTCTCTCCTATTGTAACAGAGTGCCGCTGTCTTCGCGGAAACACATACCAGTAATCTGCGCATAAACACGTCCCATAATCATAAGCTGTTTCTTTTAAATTATTCATATAAATTATAAATATTCACTGATCACACAGCGTCATCTAGCCCCAAGTCAAGAGTGAAGCATGTAGTATAGGTACTAAACAACGGATAAACATACTTATATATATTGTTTTGTAAATACATACAGAGAACACACCCAAACCCATACAAACAGACATGTTCATGCACACTAATGTTTGTACTGCCCGGAGATCAAACGCGTAACCCTTGTGGTAGCCGACGTCTTGACCATTACACCACAACCACATGGGTCGTCAAATAATGAAACGTAGGAACTTACACGAATCGGATGTCCGAGTAAGCCCACATGCTTCCACGGATTGCCGTCGAGTGGCATTTTCTGCAGTCCGATAATATTCTTGGTAGCGAACAATAAGTACTGTAGTGTGTTTCTCCCCCTCTCTCCCTTCCTACTAATTGCACTCTGGATACCGGGTCCTCGAATCGCGGCCCAGCACAGTCGCCATAGTCATCGTGGTCGAGTAGTTCAGGATTTTGTATTTGTTCTAAAAAAGATTTGGTTACCTAGATAGATGCACACCACGAACAACTAGGTAGTATATAGATAGTAATATCTATGGTGTCTACTGCTGGATTAGGGATAGAAATGGTTTTGATCAGTATGGGGTTTCGGGACCCGCCACTTTTATTCAGAGCGTTTAGGCGCCATAGTCTCGATTGCTATTTGGCAGAATGCGATTAGTGTCACGTACAGATTGAAATTTACTAATTGCACACAAAATCAATCTAAAAACGTATGGTGATTCCATTTCTGCGGTCCTTATACCCCGGCTGAATTTCATCATCGGCTGGCGCTCTATCACCATTCGGTTTATATGAAGTTTTCTTCCTAACAATTGCAAAAGCAATAATACATCCGGGTGGGAATAACATTGGAACCTGTCCATCAGGTCTCAAAGATTCGATTGTTCCTTATATCATAACAATGATCAACATCAGACTGCGCAGTTATACAAAAACGGAAGTCAAATTGAAAGAGTACAAAAAGTGTTAATTGACACTGCAGATGTGAAGGCTATCGAAGAAATATACCTAGTTGACAATGTACAAAGCATTAACTTACTTCATCATTTGCAATAAGTATTGTGGGCAGATTAACGTTGTACAATTCTGGATCTAAATCCCGCGTCGGTGGCCACACAATGCCGGCTAGTGGAATAGCAGTCTGCTCCATCCTATCCAAACTGAAAATCTCCAGATGTTCGTTCGAGCTTTTTCCGATATCGTATTCGACCTGGAAACAAAATTTAATCATGCAACGACGGGTATAGAGGCATTGTTACATTATCAAACAATCAAACATTAAAACCTCACGTTTTTTAATGTTTGATTGGGTTCTCGGAGTTATCCGAATGATTGATTCCTCCAAGCTTGTGTTGAATATCTCACTCGTAGTAAACATCATTTCCTACTAAAATCCGAACCACTTAACCAAATCGTGAAAAGGATCTTTAGAGCTGCCCAAAGGGCTGTTAACGTCTCCATAAGTATGGCAGTGCCTGGACCTCATAACCCAGAGAGATCTCGCATAGCTACGCAGATGACCTTCAGACTGTTTTCGTCGTTAAATAGTGCTTTCTTCAAAAAATTAATACAGGCAGAAAAGTTTTTGCCAAGAAGATACATCTGGACTTCGGGAGTACCTAATCTAGAAGAGGATTCAAGAAATGAATTATTGTCAAAGATGTGATAGTAAAAATGTTTTATAATTTGTTACAAACCATTATGCGATCGGCACCAAGAGAAAGAAGTTTGTATTCTCCATCAGCATTCTTCTCCGGTAGGAAAATACTGCGGTGATTTCTTTGTAATGCGCTCTGTGTTTGCCAATAAAAGTCCAAGTGAATTTGGTGCAGTCGAATTTGTACACGCCGACAGTTCTGCCTACATCCTATTTTAGGAGTTTATTACTGTAATTAATTCTTTAACCTTTAAATTATCTTATTGCTACGAATACCAAACTGGTTTTTTTCGTGGGATTTAACGGTGTACCAAATTAGAGCTGTGCCACTGGTGAACACCCCAACCTTACTAGGTAGTAGTGCATCCTACCAAAAAGCAAACGGAGCGATCTGCCACACTTTGGAGCACGGCACTCGGTTATAAAATATGTATCTTCTCTGAGCAGAAGAAATACGTTATGGCTGTAAATTGCAGTGGGAAGAAATGAATTAGCAATTGTTTAAATTAAAATAAGAAAATAACTTACAGCAAATGCCAATGTTAGAGAATCGATGCTATAGTTAAATTCCTTAATTGCATGACTCGTATCTTTGAATGTTATTTCTGTAATATTCCAATAGTGACCGGATCGAGGAAAATAATTCTCCAGTGTTTAGACCGCATGCAAGATGTAAGCCTGCAGAATGAAACATCATTCTTGGGCGGATTTGCGTTGATATTACGTTTGTAACTATAGCAGTCGCAGCTGTATATTATTTACCCATATTTTTCGCCAGAATAACTGATTCTTCTCTATCCTCCGTTTCAGTCCATCGTGTGAAGCACGATGGCTTTACTTTTAGCTTACTCACCATTCCGCCTGCATTCCAAAATTCGGGAACTAAAGGCCATTGCTCATATGATGTTTTCACAACTGTCGTCTTTAAACTTGACGGAGTAGTCCACGTGTAAAAAAACGTAAGTTGCTGAATACTGCAAGATGGCATTCTCGCTCAACCACAAGAAGAACGCTATCGAATGGATTTGTACCGGTCCGAGATCGCATGAATTAATGAACATGACTTTTGTCTTATCCATATTTATGCAAAGGCCAACTCGTCGACATGATTCGTTTAGAGTATTCAGCAGTTCTACAAATCTTTCTAGACTAGGTAGGTACTACGATGACAATAGAGTGGACAAAGGGACTAGGTTAGTTTCTAAAATAGAGTTTCGTCTTGGTTTCTTCTCAGGAATCAAGGACAGTTACTGTAATTTGACATTCATAATGATTTTGAATATCTATTATTTGAATTGGATGCTTCGTTCAGCTCAGTCACAATTTAGGAGATATGATTTCCTTCTTACGTCGACATTATATCAAATTTTATTTAAACACTAAGGATGTTAATTACCTGATGGAGAATACTTCAGGCAAGTGACAGAAACTTCAGGCATTTTGATCTCGTAGTCACATTTGACAGAATCCTCTTTAGGAGGGATAACGATTTTAAAGTGATCTCTTAGGTCCAGCCGAATAAATAGTTTGTGTTGTACAAAGTTGAAAAGCTCTATCATGCCGTTAAGGTATCCTATGCATACAAATGGTCTAGAAAAAAAAATGTTGTGTATATGTACTAAAAGTTTAAAAAATCAAAGTTAGAATCTTGAATCATATAAGCGCTTACTTTTCGGGGTGAACTGATAGTGTCAAAGCATAGGAAGGTTTGTTATCCAATATTATATGATTTTTCTCTGCAACAAAATCGACAAATCCTATGCCTTGATTGTTAGTAGCTGTAAAAAGCCATAATCTTGGAAATAATGTAAGAGGATAGGAATTATATTTGTCGTGACCTAATTATCCATGATACTTACTAATTATAAAATCTCTGACAAGAATGGGTTTTCCTTCGGTAGTTGCATCACTTGGTATCATGACCTTAAGAAGCTTCTGTCGTGTGGTTCCAGATTCCGGATCTTCATCCATTACGACTTTTTCCCAACACGGACACATTTTTTTACCTACGAACAAAAACAATTTTCACGGATCCACAAATTTCAGGAAAAGGTCATTTTAAATTGCGAATACTTAATTTTGTATTACACTTAGGGTCGAATATTTTGTAGCTTCTCGGCGAAATATTGAAACTGAGTCCCTTAACGCTGTCGACGAGGAAACCGTGCACCCAATATAGAAGTTTCATTTGTTCGTCATAGAAGTGAATCTTGCCAGAGCTGTTGCCCGTTACTATGAATCTGAAGATATAAGTATTAGTGTTGTATAAACAATATTTTTTTTTTGCAAGGATTTTTAACATCTCTTACCCCGCGTTATCATGACCTCTTCTAAAGCCTGGCAAAGCGGAATAGCGGGTCCGCTTAAGACTAGGGGCCAATATTACCTATTTGTTTCTGTCATTGGTTGAAGGCATTACACACCACAAGGGTTGATAAGCGCAGAGATTCGCTAGTACCGAAGTGTAGCTGCTGCCAATTGATTGGTGAAATTTCCTTAGTCTCCTCTTAAGAATCTTCAAGGATGAAATAGGTTTGTGGTATTCTTTTAACTATCCGCCTCTATACAGTTCTATTGGTTATAGTGTCGGGTAACCGCTGAATGTCGACTGTTAGGAATCGAGCGGCGTGGAAGTAAGTAGCTAATTAGGGGAGGCCTTCGTCAGCAGTGTAATGATGATTAAATTTAAAAAAATGTAAAAAATATAAGTTAAGATTTTCTGGAGTAAAAAATCACGATCGTTGTACACTATGAAATTGCTTACCCGTCAATGCTTTTGATGACGTTAATTCTACTCTTCTCCATTTTCAAAACTTTGATAAACCTAAGGTTCTGATAGTTTGTGTTGTCCACATTTTCTTGGTACTCAATAGTGTACCCGTAGATTAGAACAGCGCCCCTGTTAGTTGCTACTAATATTTGTGCGGTGTTCTTCACAAAAGTGAAACTTGTCAACTTTCCCATTTCATGACTAATATTCTTTTCCGGTTTTCTTATTTTGAGCTCGTAATCATCGGTCTCTTTTAATATCCCACGTTCCATGACAAATATTTTCTGTTAAAATTATATCAATGGACACCAGAAAATTAGTTATGTTGAAAAGGTCAAGTACGCTGAAGATTTATTAATGATTTGAAGATGTACTCACTCCAGACACGCCAATCCAAATATCATCCTTGGTCATTATCAGAAACTGTTCAGAATTGTATGGATTGAACTCTATTGATATTATAGAATCTCTCGGGAGCTCTACGTCTAGTTTAGCTAAAAATAATTTCAAAAATAAAAATGTTAGTATCCATTATTATTAGTACCTAAATGTATTCCATTTCATATAAATATTTGGCACTTTATTTATTTTTTTGTCTATTTATTTTTCATGGGACGATTTCGCCATATGAGACACTTGTTTATTCGCGAAATTTATTGCGGTCGTCGTCCAACACGCACTGGGCCCGCGTGGACGATTAAGGCCTAAACACCCTAAAGGGTAGGCTGGTGCCCCTCGGTGGGCGTTTAATGAGCTGATGATGATGAAATTCAGCTCGTCTACTTTAAAAGCACCTTACCGTGAGGTTCGTCAAGTCCGTAGGACCAGATCCACCAGTATATTGAAGCCTTATCCTGGTATCCAACAGTCAAAAGATATTTGGCGTCACCACTCAAGGCGAGTTTTGCTAGTCTTGTCTCCTTGTGGGGTAAGAATATGGTCTTTTGCGGGAAATAATCGCTGCTGTCCCAAATGATGATAATGTTCTCGGGCCCCGAGTCTGCTGTGACCAACCATTTGCCTTTGCTATCTGCTGCTATGAATGAGACCATATGCCTCTGCAAATAAAGGAAGGATTATGAAACCCCAAAATCTACTACTTGTAGAAGCATTCCGTACTTTTAGTAAAGCTTCTTATTCAAGCTGACCTGCTATCGTTCGGATATTTCAATAGTAACATAACTATTTTAAAGTGATATATTCAATGACAAAAATAATTAATCACTGACATGGTATCCTGTCCCATACGTACCAGCATCCAAATCTAACAGTTATCAAAATTGGCAAAACTTTCATTACCATAACCTTTAATACATCTAATTCATTATGCAGTTTGATAAGCGGCTTATCAACAAATCCGTATATGCCCCTACAGGATCCTCATCTGGTTAGTGGTCCAGTTGTAGAGGACACCGCAGTTGACCGAGAACGCGACCGTGCTACTTCTTTGAGCAGTTTCTTAAACGGCTTGTCTATAAATCTATCAAACTCACATGCCCCTGCAGGATCCTCATCTGGTTGGTGGTCCAGTTGTAGAGCACGCCGCAGTTGGCCGCCGCGTAGAACGCCACCGTGCTGCCGCGTTCGTTCAGGTTGACCACGCCGGCTTTGGAGTTGTAGCCGTGCATCCAATGGATGTTCTGCAAACAGATGAAAACACCGAAATTGACGCTGCGCCGATTAGCACCAACATAGTGTAGAAACATCCAACAGACATGTTCATGCACACACATGTTTGTAGGTGCTGCCCGGTGGCACCGACCTTTTTACAGTAAGTACTGTCTGTAAACGTTTTTCTAGGTGCAAGGCAACTTAGCAGGCCCTTGAATGAAAATTAACTTGTGCCTAACGAAAGCGCCTCGGCAAAGTTGATTGAGATGACAAGATTTATGCAAGTCAACGTCAAAGTAAAATCATTAAAGTTGTAACAAGAAAATGTCATTTACAAATGGTGAAGGCTTATGGTGATAATCCGCGAACTCAGCGTGCTTCCAGCTGTGATAGAGACAGGCTCGTCATCCGCCTGTCGTCGATGCCAGAGGCTGCGCCCACTATTGGCGCTGACTGCGACTTATCCATATTCGCTCTTATATTTTTGAACGAGATATTAATATTAAAGCATTTTACGAAACTTATGTATTACCAATGACAACTTCTCTTACAGTGTCAACTAAATTGACCATACTTTTTATTTAATCTTTAAACGGGCAGTTAGTTTTTAAATGAGTCCTAGGTTAAAATCTGTTTGTGTAAGTGTACGAATCACAATCATTAGTTTTATTTATTGTATGGATTAAATTTTCGTACCTATTCAACCTATCGCAGTCCACTGCTGGACATAGGTCTCCCCCATTTCGCGCCAGATATCCCGGTCCTCCGCTTTCCTCATCCAGCCTCCACCAGCGACCTTTCGCAAGTCGTCGGTCCATCGGGCCGGAGGGCGTCCTACGCTACGCTTGCCGAGACGCGACGTACGAGGGATCACAAATTTTATCTTTAATTTTACCTATAAGAAAAACTTTTTACTTATTCCTTACAATAATAATCCTACTACCTCCTCGCGAATACTATACTACCTACTTAGGAAGCATCTTAGGTCCAAATATATTTTGTACCCATGGATGTATTTTGTACCTAACACACAAGTGAGAAGGGTTGCAAAGGTTACACCCTGCGTTATTCTTATTAAACCCCAACGAGCCGAAACTCGTTGAGAAGAAGTCGGGGAAGTTATCAACTCGATGCCCGTATCCTCTAAGGAGAGAGAAAAAACCATAAAAAAGGGTTCTTGTTTACTTAGCTGCGCTTTACATGCATGATAAAGTCGTTTCGGGTTTTTATATTATGAGTAACTATTTGTCAATCTGTATACTAACCTAAAGTGGTTAACTAAAGGATTACTAAGATATTACGTACGTAATAATTAAACCAATTTACGTAACAAAAGGTTTGCATATTACTACCATTACTGTAACAAAGGGTGACACAAAACATAATTTTATCTCATGCCAAAGGTCATACAACATACAACTTACTATCGATATATAGTATCAAATGAATGAGCAGTCCCGGCCTCTTTGTTTCACGCCATAATGGGCGTTTGTAAACTTTTATATTGGTTTTCAGTTCTAATTGTGACCAGTGATTTGGTTTTGGGCAGAACAATTTATTTGGAATTGAACACGCCGACGGGTGAAGAGGTCAGTGCGCTATCATGTTTATTCTAGTTTTATGAATGAAACCCAGGTCTTATAAGGTTTTTTAAATCAAGGACTATTTTATAAATGTATATGGATTGAAATAAAACTCAATGCGTTTAAAACGAATGTCTAAAGCTCTTAGTAAAACAATCGCAAGTATTGTTAACTTCTGTGTTTTGGAATTAGGGCACTGTAGCTAGTTAAATTACCGGGTTTATGAGACTTAACATCTGTCGTCTCTGGTACGGGTACTGTTATTAATTAATTCAGCACTGATTCTGTCATGGTCAGACGTATCACTTACCAGTAGGTGAGCGCACTGACAGACCCGTTCACTCTGACGTAAAAAAAGCTTTATATTAATCTGAATATTTTAAGTTAATAAAAATCTCCTCCTCAGAATAAGTAAAGTTGAACTAATGCATGAATGTGGAGGCGAAACCCCTCTTTTAGTAGTACCCTGGTTGACCAGCGAAAGAAGAGAGTGAAGTGTAACCAGCACTCAATCAGGTGGTTTTTTTTGTGATCCTAAAACTAAACCGATGTTTGGGTTAAGGTGGCGAGTAGCGATGGATGTCTACTGTAAAGGATCAATCGCCTGGAAGCTTTAGAGGATGCCTTTAATCATCAGTGGAAAATATTTGACTACATTTATGATGATGATGAGATGAATCTATCGCGTTGGTCCGGTTACAATCATCGTTGCCCGCCATTCCGCATTAGGCACTAACGGTCCCATATTATTTTACGGCCTGTGCTCTCCGTTTAGGGCTGATGTTGATGATTAAATACCTACAATAATATATAACTCCTGTCTCTAAGGCCCGTATTCTAGAACGGGACTCAACGTTGATCAATGCTTAGATTGAGTTAGAATATACGATAAATAGTGACAACCCTTCTAACTCCTACTTAAGTAAGGATCAATCCTTGAGTGTTGTTTTAGAATACGGGCCTATAATAATAAAACTGGAAACGTCATACAACTGACTCCAATTCCCACATAGTTCTTTAAATACGTTTGAACACAGCTGTCATTCCTGAAGAAGTATGGCTACCTACCGGACGCTCAGGGCGAAGTAGACTTCGCGATACACGCCTCACTTCGTGGCCGAGGCCGTTCGCAAAATGCAAGCATTCGCCGCCTGCCGCAGACGGGGCAGCTAGACTTCACAACCAGGCAGGTGAGGTTCTGACACTTAATCAAAACTATCAGGAGAAAATTCTGGAATACCTAATTAACCTAAGCATTAATGCTCCCAAATGCAATGCTACTGCAATGTCACTTTTTATCTCATTGGATCTCAATAAATAAATATCCATGACATTCACACAGCGCCATCTAGCCCCAAGTTAAGCGTGAAGCTTGTATTATGGTACTAACAACTTATAAACATACTAATGTACATATTTTTTTGTAAATACATACATAAAGAAAACACCCAGACCATTACAAACAACATATTCATGCACAAATGTTTGTACTGCCGGGATCGAACCCGGAACCCTTGTGTCGCAGTCGACGTCTCAACCGCTACACCAAAAGGTCGTCGAAAATAGAGAACTAAACTAGCAGACGGTTTACCTGATCTTGAGTGAGACAATAAACTACCGAAGTATGAATTAATAAATGAGGCCTATAAAATCAAAGGCAGCTAAATCCAAGTCTGTCAAATAATCAGTAAGCTACAAAAATCGATAATTTTGTTCAGGTAGCTACAATATTCTATATTTTAAGCTAGATTTGTAAAGAATTTGAATATTAGAAATAATCTGAATTTTAATTAATAAAGCTTCCTGTATATTTGAGTACAAAGTGAAAATAAAATAGCATTTAGCTGGCTTTGATTCCAACTATAGGATATTACTGTATTTGATTCTGACTAACTGGATATAACTTAGTTTGATAATTACAGTCGCCATTTTGAATCCTGCGGATTAGTGATGTTCTTAAACGTTCGATAAAGTAAAAACAATAACAGTATATTATTTTACAAATTTTAATCAATTTTCAATTAAGTAAGTGAAATATTTGCATTTATAGTTTTATCATTATTATATGCTTAAGACAGGTGTTTCTGCTATCCCTTCACAAAAACTTTCTTCTAAATTTTCATTTCCTTCAACCGATGGCCCTCTAATAATACCTAAGTAAAATTGTAAGTCTTCTCTTTCTTGCCATTCTAATCCAAAATGTTTTGTCAACAATTTCTCAACATCGGTTATTTTTGCCTGCGACACAGGCACTCCCGTTGGAATGGTGGTAGGTTGGAGCATACTTGTTTTTTTTCCAGTTTTGCAGACATTAAAGGATTTATTTGAATCTGAATTGTAAAACTGTTCACCGCGGATAACTGTGTTTCCTGAAATCTTAGATCTTTTTATAATAAATCTCTTGCATTGGGTTATTTTGAATGGCCATTTCGCTGTCGGCTTAAAGACTTCTTGAGCGGCCGTTTTGAAGTCAAATATAATAATATCCCTTAGATTCGTGACCGTCGCACTACTTGAAATGAATTCGCAATATTCTTCTGGTTGAATGATTACTTCTTGTTTCTTTAGAACTTTTTCTACATTACCGAAAACTCTGTCCGGGGGCATAAAACTATGCCCTGTTACGGGAAATATTATTTCAATGCGTTCGACAGAAACATTTTCCAATAGCCATTTAGATAGCATACTTAGCATTATGCTATTCTTGTTTTGCCCGCCACATCCATCAGCAAATAAGCGTATGACGGAGATACCTGATAAATTCGTTTTATTTAATCGATCATAGACGGCTGATGCTATTTGATTAGCTGTTTTACCAAATTCATTTTCCGTCCAGGTATATGCAAAAGTTGTGTTCTTGTTAAGCTTGTCTTTAGAGGATCCTTGCACAATTGTGAAATTAAATAAATAAAATTGTCGGCTGTAGTAAGCACTTTGGTCTGGAATTCGAGGTAGTGGACTGTTTTTTTGACAATCAAAGGAAAATGTTATCATATCATCTTTTTGCTCCTGTAGCATTTTGAAGAACGCTTTTGCTCGTAATTTATGTACTCTACTTGTAATCATTAACTCATTTTTCTTGACTTGATCGTTTTCTTTTTTGATTCTCTCATTTAATTCTATGCAAGTTGAGCAGACGTCAGTGCTAGGTGTACCGAAACCTAAATTAAATTCTCTGTTAAAAATATGCCGGAAATATGAATGTTTTACAGGAGATTGAGGATTTTCGTATTTAAACATTTTGTATAACTTGTTTATACTCAAGTCACTAGATAGGTATTTGCGTTCTTGAGTGGATGATCGACAATAATGCGATTCGACACATTTGAGTTTCATAATATAATTTCGAATGGACTCCTTCTGATCTTTAAATTTATTTATTTTTCGATTACCCCCTCTTCGTTCTCTGGCAATCTGTCCTGTATAAAATAAATGTTTCAAAGCATACTCTACACGATATTTTGTTATGCCAAGTATATTCAAGAACGCTTTTTGGCAAACAGGAACACAATCATTGCGAGCTCTGAAAACGCTATATTTTATACTAAAATCTCTACCAAATCTTATGTTTTTGGTAGGTCGCCTTCTTTTTACCTTCTGCGTTTTACAGCACTTCAGTATCATAGCATCTTGTTCACTCCGTTTATATGACGAATAAAACGAACTGTGAAAATTCATAATGTCAGTCATCGTCAAACTTGAACATTTTAGATTTTTATTTTTATGTGAACATATTATTCGTTCAGGTGCTTTCTTTGGCATGTACCTGCAAAATAGAAAAAATGCTGTGTTATAAGAGAGCATCATGTCTTTGCAACGTTTCAATTTTCCGTTGGCCAAACTCGGCGACGAGGACAGTAATTTCAAATGTTGGGCGTACATCACCAAGGACAATAATATTTATTGTAAACTAAAGGAGTTTGCTTTACTCTTGGGCTATGAGAATGTTAAAAAAGCTTATAGAATTGTTCCAGATGAATGGAAATGTCCATGGAACAAGTTGGGCCCATTCACGGCCCATCTTGAAACGCCACCAAACTGGCATCCAGAGACACTTTTTGTATCAGAACCCGGTATCTACGCTCTACTAGCGCGCTCAAACAAATCGCAAGCAAAAAAGTTTATGCGATTCGTTTACGAGGAAGTGCTGCCTACCATCAGGAAAACGGGCGCGTATATTTCTCCGCAAATCGGCCAAAATCAAATTTCCGAGTTGCTTTCTCTGATGATAGATAAAGATAAACAAATGGCTAAATTAATTGAAAAAATCATCGACGACCGGCCTAAGCTAGCGGTGATGACTGAACGCGACGAAACAAAGCACAATCTCCACGTTTACAAGAGGGACGACTGCTATAAGTTTGTACGCGCGCAAAAGAGAAATTTGTCGCAAGCCCTCAAGCGGATACCCCCCGGCTACGAGCTGGTCCTCCAACGGACAAACATTCCAAATGGAGTCAATGTTCTTAATCGCACCAAGGAATTGCTCCTCCGTGACTCGTACAAATCTTGTTATAACAATATTCGAACCAACATAGATGTGCGTAGTCTTGTAAAAGACTTGTTATCGACTAACTATCTCTAGTAAATTACGCACTCTGGGCCCAGTCTGTTTATCAGACTTATTAAATGAATACTGGGGAACTCCCCACAGCTAAGAAACTCTATTTGAATCAGTCGCGCAATATTGTTGGGATAATAGATTATTAAATTTTTTATAATAATATGTACATTATATTTTTTTTATTGCAGTGTTAACATAATAATATAATAGTCGGTATTTGGAACTAAAAACTTGTAAGCACATCACTTACCTTTCTTTCTTAGCAATATTAACTTTCCAGTTCTCGGGGTTTCTTGTTCTTTTACGAGCCTTGCCCGCAGTTGCTTTTGTTACAGGAACGTCCATGGTTATCCAAATTTGAAGTTTAACAAAAGAGTTGTCACTTAATTCAATAAAAACAGAAGAATAATGCTAAAAACTGGACGACACATTCACATAAATTGTATCGCAGCGGCCATGTTCGTTTTCTGAAATCCTGCTCTCTGATTGGTTGGCGTAACTCGTAGCTACATTTGATTCTTACTGGTTGGCATATAGCTGTCTTTGATGCCAGTATCGATTTTTGACTCGAATTTTATAATGATTTAGCTGCATTTGTTAGTAAAATGAATATGGTAAAGTGTGTTAAACTGACTAAACTAGATGGCGCCATAGTTAACTCATTTTACGATATTATGGCGTTTAGCTGCCTTGATTTTATAAGGCTCAAATAAAATACCCTACCCTACCTACCTACCCTACCCTACCTACATTACCCTACCCTACCTACCCTACCTACCTACCCTACTCCCTACCTACCACCTACCCTACCCTACCTAAGGAGTAGGTATTAATATTTCAGATTAGTTAATTATCAGTTACTTAGATACCTTTGAAATGATTAATTAATAGTAATTACGATCATTACTCATTTAAAAATAATGATTGACAATAATTCCAAAGCTACAATGATTTAATGGGTGTTTTAAATATTTCAGCTATTTAAAAGAAGAGATGTGGTGTGAAAGACATAGACAACACTTCGGTCCGAAGCCGCAGATACATTTGCAGCAAGGATGGAATAAGAAAATCTATCACATATAGGTACATGCTCAAACTATATATTTAGCGTTAATTAAATAAAGACCAATGTATTTTCGAATTTTCAAAAAATATATGTACGTTATCCGACGCTCTTACGGTGAAGGAAAACATGTGAGGAAACTTCATGCACGCCTGCGAAGAGATTCGAAAGTTGTTGTGTGAAGTCGTCCAATCCGCACTGGGCCCGCGTGGACGACTAAGGCCTAATCACCCTATACGGGTAGGCTCGTGCCCCTCGGTGGGGACGTTTAATGAGCTGATGATGATGATGAAATAAAGACCAACTCTTAGTTTAAGAAGATCGCGCGATTTTCGCCAGCATTATACTCGTAAGCGGAAGAAGAACCATAGATATCTACAAGAAAATACGGGATTATATTTTTTTGTCTCGTTTAATTTAAAGTCCGAAGCTATCTGCGCTTGCCTATTGCAAGGTAGGTACTTATGCAACCAGAAGAAAAAAGTCCATCCGCAAGAAACACATTTTGAGTGTTAGTTAAGGTACCTGAATTTCGGACCTTCAAGATCACTGGTATATTCTTTATAATTCTGTTAAATTCCAGAGTAGAGAACGGGTCGAGGACACTGCGAATACCGGGCGGAGAGCCTCATGGAGGCCGGGCTGGCGGTGTGGGCGCCCACGGTGGGCTGCGGTTCACGCGACAAGACCCACGGCCATGCCGACATTAAGGTCTCCTTCGCCAGCAAGGACCATGGAGACGGGTACGTTATAAACAATCTCTAGACTTTTACCGTTTGGTGACTGAACTTTTCTTACGCCAGTGATGCTTATTA
The DNA here is from genome assembly GCA_019425675.1 of Leucinodes orbonalis. Classification (NCBI taxonomy): domain Eukaryota; kingdom Metazoa; phylum Arthropoda; class Insecta; order Lepidoptera; family Crambidae; genus Leucinodes; species Leucinodes orbonalis. The sequence continues at coordinate 23,672 of PQWD01000488.1, forward strand.
GAGACAGCAACAATAGATTTTGTAATTTCTGTCGTTTCTTTCTCTTCTATCAGCAGTCCAATCCTGGATATAGGCTCCCCTCCATACTTTGATATCCCGGTAAAAGCAAAGTTTTATCGACCAGCCTCCACCTTTTGTAATTCGTGGGACTACACTAGTTCCCCATACTTTGCACAAAACTAAAAAGATATTTTTCATCAAACATTTTCAGTTTATTGCCCCCAAGTATGGGGCTCCCCAAAATTTTACAGAAAAGAGGTGTGACATAACGATGGACGGAAAGACATGACGAATCTATAAGGATTCAGTTTTTTGCCATTTGGCTACGGAAGTGAAGAGAGGTGGGAGTTTTTCCGTTTCGTCATTTCCTTAATAAGAAAAGCAGTCTCCATTAGCTGCTCAAAAATTACATTCACAACTGACCAAAACTTTATGTCACTAGGTCCCCTTTCGACGGACCAGGTCTAATAGTGGCGCACGCGTTCCAACCGCCCCACGGCGAGATGCACTTCGACGACGACGAGACCTGGGGCGAGGGCGCTGACGAGTACGAGAACGTGACCGACTTCTTCGCCGTGGCGGTACATGAGTGGGCACCGCTGGGCTTGTTGCACTCTAACGTGAAGGCGTCCGTCATGTACCTTACTACCAGTGCAGTGGAGAAGTTGCACCTGGACGATATACTGGGCATGCAGGAGTTGTACAGGAGTTATGTTTTATGTAAGCCGAACTATTTACTCGCTATTTGCTAGGTAAGCTTTAAAAGCTTGTGGCCAACAGAATCCAGAAGAAGATCCTTGGTAGATAAACTTGAAAGGGATGTATGGGAATCTCTCATCCAACTTTTGGGACTGAAGCACCTCACCAGCTCATGGTGCATCTTGCCGAACAGCGGAGGTGTGGTTATTTTCTTAACGACCATATTTTGAATCCGTCCTCCGTTAGCATATTCAGCCTTCACAGCACCTTTACATTCGCCTCGTTGAAGATCGGCGATCGGAACTGAAACTTAAGAACCTAAAGCATCCACGACTAACATAGGTCTTCCCTCATCATTAGCTCATGATATGTCCACAGAGGCGCACGAGCTCTATCCGTAAAGGTATATAGGCCTTAGTCGTCCACGTGGGCCCAGTGCGGTTTGAATGACTTCCCGCACTACCTTTGAATCTTTTCGCAGGCTTGCGCAGGTTTCCTCACGGTGTTTTCCTTCACCGTAAATGCGTCAGATAACGTACATATAATTTTGAAAACACATTGGTACGTGGCGGGATTTGAACCTCAGCCCTTCCGGTAGGAGGGCAACAGTCCACAACATTGAGCCACCGACGCTCAGGCCCAACCTAACTTTACCTAGAGCTAGACAATTAAATGTACGAACCAAGTGCCTGTAGAAATAAGACAGTCAGTAAAAATCTAGATTAGGTAAAAAAAACCTAATCTCTAGATCACGGAGGACATTTGGCGCAAATAATGAGAGTTCCAAATCTAGCATTAGATAGACTGCAATAGTTTCAAAAAGGACAGAGTGGTCACCTTAAATGGCTTTGAATATTTTATTTTAGTGGGAGACGATTTACCCCATGAGAGCATCGCAGAGAGTGGTCTGGAGCAGTCGTCAGCGGCGCCGCGCTCCACGCGTCCGGACTTAGAGCTGGACGAGAATGAGATCCCAGACCTGTGCTTCACCAACTACGACACCATGCAGCAGATGTTCGGCAAGCTGTACGTCTTTGAGGAGGAGGTACGTTGCCCGGTAGATTCACGTTGTGAAGGGAAATCATTAGTTGACACAGTATAAGGATTTATCAACATTGCAGCCTAACTTCCACTCGACACCTGTTCTTTATGATCCCTAGCTAGATAATTGATAATATTGATTATTGTCCAATTTCTTTCCATTATACTTACGAACTTATTCAGCAATATTTAAGCATATTTTTTAACATTCATTCATGAAATATGAGGATTTCGTAGGAAGTATGCTGGCCGAAGGGACACTGTCTGAATATACACAGGAGCATGTGTCTTGCGCCTCACCACGCCTGTTGAGACTCTGAATCGAAGGTGTTCTTGTGAAGGTAGTCCTAATTCGTCTGGCGACTACGATGACCACAGATTTCCCAATACAGGAGATGGGGCAAGCCGCGTTTAAAGTGCGACAACTGTAAGCTCAACGAGCATACACTGGCTACCAGTTTATGCTCTGTGAGACGAGTCAAGACGCACGAATATAAGAAGAAATTACCGTTTTTTTTTTCAAAATGCCATCCTGTGCAATTGTAACATGCCATCATCGCAATAAATCAGTAAATTTACCAAGAAATATAATTACTTTTCACAGGTAAGAACCGAAAAGAAATTGCGACACTGGGACTGCCTATAAACTTAGCGGCTTGTCCAGTCTAATGTATATTCTGATGTCTGTGACGATGACGCACAGAACAAGCTTGTAGGTTATGTTTCAAAGCTTTCATTCAGGGTTGTGTAAAGTTGATAGACTAAACCCAATGATATTCAGTAGGTATACATAAAGGTAAATACGCCATCCGTGCCTCAACAACGAACCGCCGAAGAGAGTACAGTTTTTACTCTTTTGTTTAGGTAAAGTGTTCGAAATTCTAAATATGTGTATGTGTGCTGTCACTGCATTCAGAACACTTTTTTCGATTGTTTTGTGGGCATATCACTAATCCATATATCCAATACTTTTTTACATCATTGATCAAGCTAACATAGCTTTTATAACCTAACCTATCTGTAATATAGGTACCACAGTTGAACAAATAAATTATTTGACTTGATTTAGGTATGTCATTTCTTGTTTGTATGACATAATTATGCATATTATGCTTACCAGTGGATGTGGGTGATCAAAGACAAGGTGGTGGAGGCAGGCTACCCGCGTCGCTTCCGCGAGGTGTTCCGCGGCCTGCCGCGCCACGTCACCTACATCAAGGCCATCTACCAGAAACGCATGGGAATGTCGTCATATTTTCTGGTAGGTTATAAACAGCTGTATAGTATGCATGGAATAGAGGTTTCATATGTATGACACTTTACTTATATTACGTAGAGAAATCGTACTATTGAAATCAAACAGCCTTTATCATTCCACTATAAGACACATGCCCAATGCGGATACCAATCCGCAAGGGTGAAAACAACTACCATCCTTCGATTGTACCTACCGGGACCTGTGGCTAAAAGTGCTTTGCAATCAAACTCAAGGAAACACTGGAGATAAACTGGAGTAAAGGAATGAATTCTTTGCCTCCTTATGTGTTCCCCGATCATTACAACCTGGTCGTCTTCAAGGCAAGAGTGAATAGGCTGTTTCTAGGAAGCATGATCCATCTTCGGCCACATCATCACTTACCATCAGGTGAGATGGCGGTCAAATGTCTGCCTATAAAGGATAAAAAAAAAATAGATGACATTTTGGGTTGCCCATCCGATTAATGATCATTACGATAGTTATTTAATATGCACGATTGCGTTAATCGAATGCGATATAATATTAATTTACTTGAGCCAAACCATTCCATATTACAATAATAATAATGTGCCTTTTCTGGTACAAAAATGCTGACGTGTCATTGTAGTAGTACCTAATACTGTTTTAAGAGATGGGGTAACCCTCAGGACCGGAACTTGCGCAAAATGGGAAAGCCATGTCCAGTTGTGGACGGCGCCATTATTGAGACCCGTACACAATTTGGGGAGCTTGGGCCGTAACCCACGGCGGGCCCAATGCGGATACCCTAAGATAATAACCGCTATCAAGCAAACTGGAAAAGTCGCACAAACTAACTTTATTCGCGGTTTCTCGCGTGATTCGAACCTACGACCTGGATAAAGCAGCGCTTAAACATCGCTGAACGCACCAGACCAAGAAGGCCAGTCATATCATAATAAATGAAATATTAATTAATAGTAATGCATTAGGTATTTTTTCACGTCATAAATGGACCATACCCAGGCAGAGATACTGGGAGTTCAGCCAACGGCTCCGGCTAGTCCGGTCGGGCCGGCTCACCGACTACGGGCTGCCTCGCGGCGTGCCCGACCTCACCACCGCCTTCCTCTCCAATTACAACAACAAGACTTACCTGGTCGAGTACGAGCGCTTCTGGCGGTACGATGAAGACCTTGGACGGATGGACAGGTTTGCTGTTACAGTTGTACTTGGGATCTAAATCAGTCAAAACTCACACTTCAACCTATCGAAGTTCAATGCTTGAAACAGGTCTTCCCCTTTCTGCGTTCTCCGACGAGCGCAAGTGACGGACCCAGCTCGCTGAGCTCCACAAGCTGCCCTCCTTCGCCGCTAACATGCACAACACAATTGGGTATTTGACACCACTAATCGTTGACGCACTTTTTATGAACTGTCAAAAAGGAACGTTTCTATATATTTTGTATGAGATTATTGAAACGTGACGTCATTGCTCACTAACATCCATTGACCTAATATTTATTGGTTTCATTGTATTTAAAAATACAATATTGCAAATAAACAAAAGTGATCAATGAAACGACATGTAAAATAAAGTGCACTTTTATGAAAATAAGGTTTGGTATTTTATTGCGAATGGTGGAGAATACCGAATTATTAAGGCCAGGGGCGTGTTTCCTTAGGTGGCGGGTGTGCGTTGTACACGAGCGCCGCTCGCATCATGAGTTCCTCCGAGGAGCGCGCGCTTGCTAGGGGCGCTAGGGTAATGTTTGCACACGGTGCGCCACATGAGCTCGGCCCTGATTAAGGCTTACCAATGTGTGTAGAAGACAAATTTTAGATGCACGAAAAAGGTTATTGTTAAATCAGTATCCTACTTCAGATCAGAAACTAAATATTCGCATCATATTTACTGATATTGTAGTTTTTTTAAGTTTGGCTCAGCAGAGTTAGGACAGGTAGATTAAAAGCTCTAGCTCCTACATGACATCTGGTATAGTTTTCACAGACCAAACTTTATGTTGTCGTCTTGTTAACATTTTTCATGAAATATTTTTGGTGGGATAACTTATTTTATACAAAATCCTTATCTAACCTGCACGTAAGATATCTTGCCGTACCTACCTACAACCGAAGTGGTACGGATCTGCGACACGCACTGCCCCAGCGCTGCAGATTGTGGTTTAAAATCCAGTCAACTCTAACTATGGCCAGCGGTGACTGTAATGGTTTATATATGTAATGCATGCTACATGGTTGATGCACTATTGAATTGTCCTAGGTTCTAGCTCCTGATTTAACCCCCAAGCAAACTCCGTTTGGCTGGTTTTCCATACCTATCATGTACGTCACTACATATGTATAAATATTAACTACATAATATATTGCAAGCAGGTCTTCTAGAGTCGTAATTGACGGTGTCTCCTCTGATGTGTTCTCAGCCACCTCTGGAGTGCCTCAGGGATCACATTTAGGCCCTTTATTTTTTAATGTGTTTATCAACGACGTCAAATCGTGTTTCTTACACTCACAAATATATTTATACGCTGATGACCTCAAAGCGACAATGAGGCTTGTGAATGAAAACGATTGGTGCCTGCTTCAAGAGGACTTGGATAGATTCGCCACTTGGTGTGAGGTCAATAAAATGGTTGTAAATACTGACAAGTGTCATTACATACACTTTTCTCGGAAAAAGACCGTCTGCTCCCACTCTTATAGAATTAATAACAATATTATAAAAGCTGTGGATGTGGTTCGTGATCTTGGAGTTTATATCGATAGCACACTTCGCTTTAACGTACATGTCGATAAAATTGTTACTAAAAGTTTTAAACTACTTGGTTTCATTATACGTAACTGCCGTGCATTTAAACAACCCTAGTAAAAGCAGTATTCAACTCCTTGATTCGCTCTGGTCTAGAGTATTGTAGTGTAGTTTGGACCCCATACTATGAAATCCATAGACGCCGTTTGGAGTCTGTACAGAAACGGTTTCTTTGGCACGTGTCCTTCCAGAGTATGATGGCCAAAAGGCTTCCTACATACAAATCGCGGCTGGATTTCTTTAAACTTCGGAGTTTAGAGAGTCGTAGAATCGTATCAGATAACCTATTTTTGTACAACATTATCAATGGGCGCATTGATTGTGCTAGTCTGCTTCAACAAATAAATTATAATGTCCCTTTTAAACGCGCTCGTAATTGTAGATACCTCGCTTATAAACCTAAAAATTTTAGGACTAACTTGGGTCACTTTTCAACCATTAATAGGATTCAGAAACAATTCGGTCAATTATCACGCTCGCATAGCCATAAACTCGATTTGTCATATTCACAGCGCAAGTTTAAGTCTACTTTGCTGGCACTAGCTGCCAGTAACGAGTAGAATAATGTAAATGTATACGTATATTTTAAATTAAACGATTTTAGGCGTTCTGTCTGTCGACTCATTATTCAGTTGTGCATGCCGTGGCAGCCTTTAACTGAGGCAACACTACAATCATGTATTTATAGATATAAGTTTATAATTGTATGGTGTTTGTTTTGTTGGCTGTCCTAAATAAATAAATAAATAAATAAATAAAACAAAGTCGCTTTTTATGTCCCTATATAGGGATATATATATATATAGTTTAAGATTTAAGCATACATAGGGATGTATGCTTAAATCTTAAACTTAAACGTAGTTTTAACGTTACGGAATTTGATGCGTTTTTTTAATAGACAGAGTGATTGAAGAGGAAGGTTTATATGTACAATAGCATCCACAAATTTCCCAATACAGGAGATGGGGCAAGCCGCGTTTTTAAGTGCGACAAATGTAAGCTCAACGAGCTGGCTGCCAGTTTACGCTCTGTGAGACGAGTCAAGACGCACAAATATTAGAAGAAATAACAGTATTTTCCCAAAATGCCATCCTGTGCAATTGTAACATGCCATCATCGCAATGAATCAGTAATTTACCAAGAAATATAATAACTCTTCACAGCTAAGAATCGAATAGAAATTGCGACACTGGGACTGCCTAAAACTTGCGGCTTGTCCAGTCTAATTGTATATTCGGATGTCTGTGATAGCACCCATTAAATAGTGTAATACTGTTATTTTTGAGGTTTACGGCGGTACCGACCGCCTGGGGCGGCGCTGGGAGCGTGTCTATTATCAGCATTGAACCTGTGCGAAGCCGGGGCGGGTCACTAGTATGATTAAATTTCAATGTTACTAATATGTATGTTTATGTGTACAGTGGCTATCCGAAAGAGATGTCAGCATGGCGTCATGTGCCCTATCCTGTTGACGCCGCCCTTATTTGGAATGGAGGTAATGACAATTTGTATATCTCTTCTTAACAACTGCAGGCCAATGCTGGACATACGGCTGCGCCATTTTGCGGATCGTCAGGAAAACTGTGCACGCCCTCGAAGTGATTCAAAGGTTGTGCGTGAAGTCGGCTAATCCATACTGGGCCCGCGTGGACGACTAAGACCTATACGCCCTTTACGGGTAGGCTCATGCCCCTATGTTTTTCTCCGATAAAGGACATATAAAATATCATTATTGAAAATTGATATTAATTAAGTACATAATGGGCTCCGTTAGAGCGTCGGTGGCTCAGTGGTGTGGACTGTCGCCTTCCTACCGGGAGGGCTGAGGTTCAAATCCCGACACGTACCAATGTGTTTTCGAATTTTCGAAATTATATGTACGTTATCCGACGCTCTTACGGTGAAGGAAAACATCGTGAGGAAACCTTCATGCACGCCTGCGAAGAGATTCGAAGGTTGTGTGTGAAGTCGTCCAATCCGCACTGGGCCCGCGTGGACGACTAAGGCCTAACCACCCTATACGGGTAGGCTCGTGCCCCCCGGTGGGGACGTTTAATGAGCTGATGATGAATGGGCTCCGTAATTAGTTTCAGCCCAGGGCCCCACATATTCACGATCCGCTCCTGCAGATACCATAGACATTTTTTAAATCAACCTTCTTTTTTCCATAGACACGTACTTCTTCCGCGGTCCCCGTTTTTGGCGGTTCGACAATGAGGAAGTGCGCGCGCACCGACACTACCCACTGCCCGTGGCCCAACTGTGGCTGCCGTGCGAACCCGATACCGACATGGAGCGATATTTCACCAACGACGAGCCATAGCTCTTATTTATTTTAGTTTATGAATAGCCCTATGTAATGATTCCATTAACTAAAACTAGATACTGTTAACAAATTAATTTAATTTTTAGTTTAATATTAAAATTAAAAAAAAACAAAGTCAAAAGTTACTTATTCTACGACAAGCCGTAGCTCTTAATTATGTTTTTTATTTACCTAACTAACTATGTAAAAGGTCCCAATATGGAAAGATATATCACCAACAAGCCGTAGCTCTTAAAACTGTATTAAATTACATATGAACCAGTTAATCTCCACATTCATCAATGAATCCCACATGCCATCAATGAATCTCACATGCCGTTTGCAGCACTACTTAATTACTTATCAAAATTAAGTTACTCTGTCTGGTTATATATTTGTGCTTAAAAAATAAAACAAACAAATACATTAAAATATATCACTTTATTTAAATTCAAATAAAACCAAGTGGAGTGGAACCCTATCCAGATGTCGTGCCTTAGGAATGTCAATTTGTGAAGAAAACATTTCAAACAGTTTTATGTAACAACAACAAATAATACTGTATACCCGCTCCAACAGACACTAGTTCACATAGTTATATTTTTGAGACAATTCGTACAAACATTAAATTTAGTTGTTTACATTTTTTAAATATATTTTGTACTATAAAACAGTTTCAAACAAATCGAGGCAAAAACAATTTAAAAAAAAGCACCAAACAGTTTTGTTTTGTTTTTAAAAAACTACATCATTTTGTGATTAAAGTAATATTGGACCTAGAAGTCAACATGTAATGGGCTTCTCGCAACCCGATACAGTTTTTATAAGTACTTATTAATAACGTATTTGTTCTCACAGTTAATAAGTTAATTATCACTTTCGAGATAGCATAAGTTTAACGGAACCTTAAAGTAGACGGATATAGGGGTGACGTCGTAACTGCAATTTCATTCAGTATACCTTCATTTGGATATCGATTTCAAGTTACACACTAATAGTGATGTTCCAGTTTCATTATATTTGTGTGCGTAAGTTTATAACGTGACTAGTACAATTATTTTAAAATAAAAGTAAATGCAAAAGTGGGTGGCATCGTGTTTAATGAATCGACGCCTATGTAAACAATATTAACTCGCATTAGTTGAATAAATTGATGACTTAGCCATTACCAAGGTAACTGTAGTATCAAAAATGTCTCGAGAACAATATAAATAATACATATTTAATTACGGAATAATTATTCCGTAAAATTTATATTAAATTCCAACGAGTGTCAATACAGAATCCATACTTTAACAATGCCTGTAATACAGAGCTAACATAGTTTAAAGAGAATAGTCAAATACAATATAGGGCAACATCACTAAAAGTATAACCGAACATCAAAGGCTTGCAACACTTGCTGACTTCAAAAGAGTCGGGGCTTAACTGCAGCATGAAGCCGGTGTGGGTCCTTGCCTGAGCGCTTGGTGATGTTGAGGCGCGTAATACTCCTCGCCACCGTCGGTGGTTCCACCGTGTTCATCAGTGCTCCATGGTGTATCCCGCATCTGAAACGTAACGGTATATTGACCATATATTTCACCTCTATATTTAAAAAAATATCCAACCGGAGTCGGACTCGCCCGTGAGGGTTCCGCAGCTGCAAGTAACATGTAACTCCGACGGAATCTTCTGAAATGGCTAAACTATTTGCTCTCTATGCTATAATCAGTTAATTCTCCACTCACTTGGATGCAGCAGCGAATCCCTGTATAACCTCCCCAGCGACGGCCCACGAAGTGCAGCCCAGGATACGCTGCGGAGCCTCGCGCGCATCGCCACCGCCTTCAGGTAGCAGTTCTTGATGTTGCGCTGCGGTATGAAAAACTCCGTCGGCTTGTAGAACTGGTGGTACACCTCGACGTTGTCCGCGCCGAACCTGCACGATTCGTCTATTAAGGCACAGGACTTGTCGGTTTAATTCTTTCGAACAGACTCACACACACAACACATACACACATTCTCACACTCATAACCACGCACACTTAAACTTAATCATACATTCATTCTTAATCACATAACACTTTTGATCAAGCACACTCATACTCAACCATACACAAACATACTCTTCATTATTAGCTGAAAATGTTAAACTTAATCCCTTTCCAATAATCCATAACTATATATTATGTAAATGATAAAATAGGCGACATTTTAAATACAGAATATAGTAAACATAAAAAAGTAAAGTAAAAATTTAAATAATTATAAAACAAATTGTAAAGAAATATATATACATATACACATATATTGATAAAGTAAATTGTATTGTCAGAATCCAGCCTCCTCCTCTCTCCTACATTGTTGCTGTGCCCGACAGGGTCCATAAGGTCCTTTATTATTTGTAAGTCCACCGTGTAAATACTATGGAATGCAATAAAAAATTGAGTATTGAGTAATTATACACACACTCACAATTAATAACAAAAACACACACACTTAAGACACAGACTCTTATTCACACATATACTGAATTACACAAACTCATAATCACACACACACACATACAGATAATCTTCAACAATACGTAGAATAATCTTCGCATTTGCGCCGACGTATAAAGACTCACCTCTGCACCGCAGTCTCCTCGCTGAGTCCAACGCATCCGTACTCGAGCGGCGTGAACACCGTGGTGGCGACGTTCTCGTAGTCCATGTTGGGCGCCGGCGTGGATGGCCACCGGTGTCAGTTCAGGTCGGCCCTCTAGTACGTCACCCACCGCCTATATCATACACGCACTTTCCAGACATACTTACATTTACTCACTCACACACCATTCATACACACACATTCTCACACTCATAACCACACACACAGAGTCTAACATTCTTAATCATACATTCATTCTTAATCACCAAAACACACTCTTAATGACGCACACACGATCACACACTTAGTCACACTTTCTTAATCACCTATTCACTCCAAATCACAAAACACACACTTTTAATGACACAGACTCTTAATCACACAGTAAATTTTTAACAAAATGTACAATAATCTTCACATTAGCGCCGACGTATAAAGACTCACCTCTGCACCGCAGTCTCCTCGCTGAGTCCAACGCATCCGTACTCGAGCGGCGTGAACACCGTGGTGGCGACGTTCTCGTAGTCCATGTTGGGCGCGGGCGGGGCGAACACGCGCCGGGCCAGCAGCCTCCCGGCGTGGATGGCCACCGGTGTCAGTTCAGGTCGGCCCTCTAGTACGTCGCCCACCGCGTATATGTGGGGAACGTTGGTCTGCTCCGCATCGGCTACTATTTTTCCGTTGCTGGATAGGGTCTGCGTAGAACAGTGCTATTTAGAATCGAGTAATATTCCACAAGAAACTACTCGACACTTCTATGAAGTTATTCAAACTGTGTGTGCCGTGTGAAAATGTTCCATTTGACAAAAAAAAATATCGAGACCTTCGATACCGTAAAATTGTTATGTAAAAGTATGTTTGAACACAATCAGGCGAAAATGTTGTCCGCCATGTGGGCCACATTTTATTTCTTAACTGTGGTGAACTGTCATAGGTTTGTTAATAAAAATATACCCTCCCAAAGTTGAACACATAGTAAATATTCTCCAAAAATAACTTCCACAAATTTACACATTAAAATATCGTTAATATCAATATTAAAATTGAATTCATAGAGGACAACAGTAATATGTAAGTTGTTACGATCATACGCTAGTTCAAGATTACACGTGACAGTGTCCTTCAGATGACGTTTCATAGTTTACAAATGTAATGACGTCGCTAAATGTTCGACAAAGTTTTGTTTCAGTCCAATGAAAAAAATATTTGAAATGGATTTATAAATTCAATTCTTAAAAAAATACTACAAAAAATACTCATTTATTTAATGAAATTATATCTCCATCATCCATTTAAGATGTTTAAACTTTGTTGTAATTAAAAAAACGTACGTTAACCCCTGCGAGATGTAAATTCAGCTGCTTGGTGAGCGCGTACCGCCCGGTAGCCATCAGCACCGTGTCAAACACATCTTCTGACCTGGAAATAATGACGTCATCGTTAGCCTATAAAATTCCAGGCTTACCCGCATAACATGAAAATCGGGAGTTTGGACAGAAACCCAACACGCGGTCCAAATGCCGATTCATTTATGAACCAAAATGTAATAATTGTATAGACCTTAGTCGTCCACGCGCGCACAACCTTTGAATCTCTTCGCAGGCGTGCGCAGGTTTCCTCTTGATGTTTTCCTTTACCGTAAGAACGTCTAATAAACGTAGATATAATTTCGAAAATTCTAAAACACATTAATGCCGGGAATGAACGTGCGGGAATGAACCTGCACCCTCCAGAACGAAAGGCAACAGTCCGCACCAATGAGCCACCGACGCTCAACATGTTACCTACCAATAGTATTGCCAGTAAAATATAGTATATTTCAAGATCTATCGACATGTATAAATTTTCTGAAAATACATAAAAAACCCTCAGACCACTACAGACATGTTCTTGCATACAAATGTTTGTACTGCCAAGAGATCGAACCCTTGGGGAAAAAACCTACATCTCAACCATTACACAAGGGTCGCCACACCAAAAGCGCTGTATATTCAGAGTATCATATAAATACCAAATACAAACCACAAAATATCTACAAGGAAACATCTGATATTTACAAGCCTAGAAAACATAATAATATGACTCATATGTAAACGATTAACCTACACTATTGCACCGATTACGTCAATTTCAAAGACAAAAACTAGCTCTATGGTACTGATTCTACGTGACACTGCATGATCAAGCTTATGCTACGCGGTAATAAAAATCTAAATGTTTTCTCGCATCAATTAATGAAGGAATCTATTTTTCTTTTGGTAATAGTTTTGTTAACTTTTATCACAGACATATACAATTAGATTGGACAAGCCGCCAAGTTTATAGGCAGTCCCAGTGTCGCAATTTCTTTTCGGTTCTTATCTGTGAAAAGTTATTATATTTCTTGGTAAATTTACTGAATCATTGCGATGATGGCATGTTACAATTGCACAGGATGGCATTTTGGGAAAAAACGGTAATTTCTTCTAATATTCGTGCGTCTTGACTCGTCTCACAGAGCGTAAACTGGCAGCCAGTGTATGCTCGTTGAGCTTACATTTGTCGCACTTAAAAACGCGGCTTGCCCCATCTCCTGTATTGGGAAATCTGTGGGCACGAGCCTCCCCGTAAGGATGTTTAGGCCTTAGTCGTCCACGCGGGCCCAGTGCAGGTTGGACGACTTCAAGCACAACCTTTGAATCCCTTCGCAGGCGTGCGCAGGTTTCCTCACGATGTTTCCTTCACCGTAAGAGCGTCGGATGACGTACATATATTTTTCGAAAATTCGTAAACACATTGGTACGTGGCGGGATTTGAACCTCAGCCCTCCCGGTAGAAGGGCGACAGTCCACATCATTGAGCCACCGACGCATGTGTGCATGAATATGTCTGTCTGTAGTATTGGTTTAGGTGTTTCTATATAAAATATGTGTGTATTCAGTTTTTTAATACAGATTATTAGTATGGGCATCTGGTCATTTTGCTGACAATCAAACCGGTCTGCAGGCCTCGCGTAAAAGTGCATGTCTTGTCTGGGCGAATCCAAACTCGATTTTCGTTGATTCGATATTGTGAGCAAGATGTCCATTAGTACCTGTAGATTTTTTATGTACATTTTACCTGTAGTTAATTTCGCGTTTATAATATTTTTTTTTATAGGATAGGGGGCAAACGAGCAGACAAATCACCTGATGGAAAGTGAATACTGCCGCCTTTGGACATTTGCAACACCAAAGGAGCTACAAGATGCGTTGCCGGCCTTTTAAGCAAAAGTACCTACGCTCTTTTCTTGTAGGTCTGCAGGTCGTATCTAAGATAGTAATTAGTTAGATTTTTTTATGTATATTCATCCTGCTGATTCATATGGAATGTTTCTATTACATTTAATCCCGTGAAGGGGTGGGCCTGGTGAACTGTAACACCGGTTTCCCAAACCGATCTCAGGCACCAGCCTCTCTCGCATTGGGATATATATATACTTATGAGCCTTTTTTTTGTACCTAGATAACCAAATTGATTAAGGTCCTATTGAGAAGAGGAAATAAAGAATATTTATTATTATTATTAGATTAATTTCTAGAAAAATCGTCAACTCACTGTTCATTAGTCTCCGTATTCGTCCAGCGCGCTTTCAGCTGTCCCGACTCCAGTTTCTCCACGGACAGCGGCACACAGCGATGGTGGAAGGTGACCCCACGCTCCGCCATCTCGTTGGTGACCATCTGCGCCATCTGTTGATCGAAACCGCGCAACGGCACCGAGCGGACGAGCACCGTGGCGCTGTACCCAAGCGAGTTGAGGAAGCCGGCGCACTCAAGACCGATGTCTGGTGGGTTTGGTTAAGGCGATATTGTTCGTAATTTTACAATTATTGTTTTGAAAGAAAAACATTTATTCAACCACAAAATGTACATTATAAGACAAGAACAATACGGAACAATGAACCGTACATAAACGAAACTAAAACAAACATGAACAAAAAAAATGTGTAAAAGAAAGAAAAAAACAAGTCAGTATGTACTAGAAAAGATATTTAAAAAATGGTGGACAAAAAGGCCTCGTCTCGGCGAAGTTTAACCGTAACCTTTAACTAAAATTTAACCAATTTACCGCCGGGATTCCAGGTGCAAGAAAAAATATAATTTGTCTGTTCAATATATACTACGGCGGTTAAAGGGTTAATAAAACGATTTCCTCGATTTAATGAATGTTTCGAATCCTATCTAGAAGAAAAAAAAACTCCTAAAAGATAGGAAAGGAGATAAGGAAGGCGCAAAGGGGCGTTTTGTGAAAGGGGCATTCTGCGAAAGGGACGTTTTGCGAATAGGGGACATTTTGCGAAACGGTCATTCTGCGAAAGAACCCCTATAAACGTAAAGCTGAGATTAATATATTTCATCTTTGTATTATATAAAATAACTTTTTAAATTACGATTATTTTTAATTAAATAAATATTTCAGTTATGGAGGAATTAAAATTTATTTCTAAAGGAAGGAAAAACCATATAAATAACGATTAGTTATACATAATTAGAATAGCCACAATAAGCGTTACTACGACGGAGACACGTTGACTATTCAGTACAGTATTTTCCCCGAGGTTATGGCAAAACCATCTCTAATTGCGTCATGAAAAATTAAAAGCCTACGAAGAATGTTAAAGTAACTTCACTTAGATATTTACAAGAGAGATCTAAGGACTTATAATTAACACCTAAAGCCATTTTTTTATTATAAAAGTAAGTGGTAGGGGCAGAATTTTGCCGCGGACACTTTTTAAGTGAAATTGGGTATCTAACTAGTTTATAGTTTTTCTAAGAGGATACGAAACAAGTTGAACTGGCAATGGCCTGGTCACGTATGTCACCGAAACGATGTGCGTTGGAGCAGACGAGTCCTGGAGAAGAGACCGCGTCTTGGCAAGCGAAGCGTAGACCGCACTCCGGCCCGATAGTCCGACTACTCGCGAAAGGTTGCTAGTGAAGGCTGGATGAGAAAAGCGGAGGACCGGGATATCTGGCGAAAAGAGACCTATCTCCAGCAGCGGACTACGAGAGGTGCGATACAATGTGTATGGAACACACCCTTACCAAAATAACTTTTCAACGCCTAGTCAAAAGGATACATCCAGCACCCACCACGAGGGTCTTGCCCGGCGGGTGGCTCAGGCTGAAGATGTCATCGCTGCTGATACAGTACTCCAGGGCGCCCGGTATCTCCGGGTAGTGAGGGCGCCCGCCCACCGCGATCACCACGTTCCTCGCCGTCAATTCCTTCTTAGAACCATTCTTCAAGGTTGCTACCAGCGTGTGCGGATCCTTGAACTCCCCGAGACCATTGATGTATTCGATCTTCTTGTCTCTGAGGTCAACCCTCGTCACCCAGTTGACGGACTTGATGTGGTTCTGTACGGACTCCGTGAGCGCTGACCAGTCGATTTTGATGGCGTCCAGTTGGGGCACTTGCCAGCCGTACGATACAGCTTCCTGGAATTATTGGGATTGGCACGTAGTAATGGTCTTAGTACATACTGCTCTCGTGTTGACTAAAACGGGGCAGTTCATTTGTAGTTTATGTTTTCAAAAACATTAGTTCAAATGATTAAATATGTATGTTAAGCAATTAGTATGGTGTGTAAATCAATAAAACAGCATTAAAAATATGTAATTCGTTATAAAATTACAAATTCAAAACGACAGAATTATTTTATTTTTTTGCGTTATTTTTCTGAATTACATACATCACAGGGATTCATGGATTATTCTTGTTGGCATTGGTATGTGAAGTTACATAATTTTATTATTGCAAGCATTTTGCTTTTAACTTTCTTTGCTTAACTCATTCAATTAAGTTCACAGTAAACTCACTTGTGTATTTATAAAGATATGCTTTCTTAGATCAACAAGAAACTAACAATAATTTACCATTTATCTAAGTATGCATTATAAGAAAGAAAACAATACCTTTTATGACATGAATTTCACAAATACCTAGTTAAGCGTCTGAATTCCAGTATGCAAGACAATTGCTTCACTCTGATAATTTTGGACAATAGTACATTGTTGTTTAGTGAGAGCCTTTCACTTGCAGGAGGTAACTTTTACTATTTGCAAACATACAAAAAGCATATCTTTGATTTGGCCTTAAGTATAAGGAGCTGGCTTTGTCTTATTTGCAAAATATTCGGAAAATACTGTAGTTAGCGCCTAAAAGAAAATGTCTTAAAATATTCATTCAAAATACACCCAAGGGTTCAACAAATTTAGCTATATATTAATATCTTTCTACATACTAAGACATATACAAATCCAGGAACAACAGAGAGAATATTTTTTTTACAATTTGGTAAGAATTTGTAGGCTGCATCACTTGATTTTGGAAAAACATAAATCTCCCGGCTTCTGGTAGGTTCGTGAAAGTTTGTGTCACAGGTCGAAAGAGGGTTTCTTTACAGGCGTACCAACAAATGAAATAAAAAATGTAATAACCCAGGCCATTCAAAACCCTAATGAAGAGCAACAAAGTTCAGTTTTGTGGGTACCACAAAACGTATTATCAATAGCTGCCAATCCGATAACAAACAGAACTAGGTTAATAGAAATTGCACTCATTCACTCTATGTAATTTCATTGCTGGATGTATGTCCATGTATGACAGCTTATATTATATTTTCTACAATTCTGACTCCATGCTGGTTCTGCATTTATAGCCAATATAAAGAAATCTATGTTTTAAGTAAAATACAATAATCGATGAAATTAATGATGCACGATAGATGAAATTCCTACCTACCCCTAATTTTTTTTATTACTGCTTGCTGGCTTGCTCTGACTACCCTAGAGGAAGAGACGTGCTCCAACTAAGATGGAGCGAACTTGCCTAGAAAAACCTATTCACTCGTTTTTTGATTGCCACATGGTTGTATGTGGCCGGAAACACAAGCGCAGGCATTTTCGTGAAAATATGGCACTTTACTGAAACCTTACACTTCGGCACTTCTTGAGAGAACTTTGAGTGTGCTTTGCAATGTTTTGATTCAATTGCTTACACTCTTAGTAGTAACGGCTTAACCGTTACTAGCCCTAAACAGTCCACAGCTAGAGTAAGGGGCTGCTCACAAAAATGAAGCATTTTACCGAAACTTTTCGTATTGAACCCTTTAACCTGACGGATATATCCAACAAACCAATAGACTTTGCATTATTATGTAGAATCCTGGCGGTTAAAAGGTCAATCGATGAAAACAAAAAAACTATTGTTGGTCAGAAGTTTTAATTGATTGATTGGGGACAAGATGGAGTGACAATACCTTATTAAAGGTTTGGTATAAAAGAGAGCTAATATCAGATTTGCAACATTAAAAATACTAGTTTAGTTTTTTGAACGTATGCTTGCAAGGATGCGTAACAAGTTTATGTATTTTTGTATGTCAAAAACCTAATTTAAAGTATGGCATTTTACTTTTCTCATTGCCAGTTTAAATAACGGTTTAGACGTTCATGTTAACGCAAACACCCTTTATTATGTAAGTTACAGCAACATCGCGAAACAATTACTTACGCGCGACAATGTTTAAACTAATCATACACGACTAAACTTGGAATTTGCCCAACCTATAAAACATTTGCATATATAATCACCAGAGGATTTGTTAGCTGTTAATGACTGGTTATAATGAGTTCACTCTTTTCTTTTTACCGTTAAACTAAAACAGATCTTTCCGAAATATATTTGTATTTTATTTCCATGATAGCACTTCAGTGCGGAGCTTTCAAAGCTTGACGGAACCAAATGGGAACTAATTTTTGTCCGATGGATTACTGCGCTATTGCACGCACTTAAGGTATCACAGCTAGGTGACCGGCCAACGAGACGGCACTAATTGCCAACTTATAGGTACCAAATAGTAGCAATTGCGAAGCAATTATTGGTCATAATTTCAACGTTTAGTGACCGGTCATACTGACGCTAACATTGGTAGGTTTAATAGCCATAGCAACCCAAAGATTTCTATATATATATAGACTTCTATATGTTCATATAGAAGTCTTTGGTATAGCTATGCTAAGGTAGTAGCTGAGTGGGATCGCCGGCTTAATGTACCCTTTGAAGCACGGAATGTCCTTTTGATATTTTTTTGGTCAATCTTGCGATCATCTGCAGTTGTGATAGTCAAACAATACCAAAACTACTACGAATCTATGCTTTTTACGAATTATCTAATAAGTATAGATTCGTGATACGCTCACAAAACAACTGAAAAAAGTGTTCAGAATGCAGCGACAGCACACATACACACATTTCGAGCGTACATTTAAAGAGCCTACAACTGTATTTTCTTTGGCGGTTCGTTTATGAAGCACTGGTGGCGTATCTACCTTTTTATATACAGAATATCATTGTATAGTACCTAGATAGATTCATACATGTACCATATGTAGGTATATGATAAAATAAAAATTGGTAGATATAAGTACTAGCTTGATGCTTAACATCAGAATATCTTACATAAATACCACGATTAGTCATACAGAAGCATAATAATGATGAATGGATAATTTTACTGATTGATCCGAGCCTTCCGGCACTAACGTTTTAACTTACATACAACCACAGTCAGCAAATATACAGCTTTTATGACGTCATAGATAATTTGTTTTTTTTTCTAATTGAGTTGGATATTTCGCCTTTGAAGTCATTAAAGATTAACAAGGATGGTCCCAAGTCGTAATTGGTATTCACTAGGACTTCCTGATTGGAATTTTTGTTTTAACCTCATTCTGGACAAACATTTCATATACTCGTATAAGTGTGTTTATACAAATTTTATGTTTATTTAAAATATTTAAGTAAAGCGCATGGCGGCTCTTGACCAAATCCAAGTGCCATGACCATGTAGGGGGCAACCAACTGATGTTAATTGCTACGCATTGGTAGGTGTGGAAGTCATTAGTTGACGCATTTGTTCGGCAGTGGACATAAAAGGCTGCAATAAAGATATACGAAAATAAATAAAACAAACCAAAATATTACTTGACAGTAAGTGCTCTGTATATGTTACATTAATAAACATACAACTTTTGAATTTTAATAAATTTTCATGCTTCATACATAGGAAACCCTAAACTTTATCCTATTGTCTAGATAACAAAAAACTCACGTATCGATTACGAGTATACCAAATGTTATCTAACTATAAAATACATTATCACAAATGTGGAATTACATCATCGACATTTCCGGGGTTCATTTAAAGAAAATGTTCATCATATGTTTGCCTTTACTACGTCCTGTGCGAGGTTCTACTGCGCCCTGTGCGAGAACTTAATATGACCAAAGAAAAGCCGGCACACGCCGGTTACTAGAATAGGGTCTGAACGAACCTACAGGGACACATGCCCCAAACATATGTTAGGCTACCAAGCCACCACCTTCCTATTGTGTTAGTGTGGCACTATTCTGACACACGACAAACGAGAACTTATCGATAAAGTACACTAACAGCTGTTATCAAGTATCGATCCAGTCCACCAAGCAGTCATTTGCCGCGACCTTGATGGATGGAGGAATCTGTCACGTCGCCATTGGCGCGAGGTCGCTACATTCTCTATATATTTTATTGCAATACAATTTCTATATACAAAAGTTTACTTGCTATACAGTCTTAAAAACCATTAATATAAAAATAATAATCCTCTTAAATATTCTCATTCCTATTCTATTACATGATACATTGAGATTATAAGTATATTTATGCTTGCAATGCTTAGATATAACAAGTGTGACGGTGGCTCAATGGTGTGAACTGTTGCCTTTCGATCGGTAGGGCGCAGATTCAAATCCCGCCACGTACCAATGTGTTTTAGAATTTTCAAAATTATATATACGTTATCCGACGCTCTTACGTTAAACGTTCCAACCGAGGGGCACGAGCCTGCCCACTAAGGTGTATAGGCCTAAGTCGTCCAAGCGTAACCCGCCGCGTCGGTCTAGTTAGTGTTGGCGGGTAGCCAGAGATTTCTGTTATTTGCTACTAAAGACCATTTTCTAAAACCTTTTGTAACGACTATTCATCTCACTCATAGTCATAATATAAATTTAAATGTTTTATTTTCCTATTTGTCAACTTTTTAATTGATTTTAGTGGGCTAGAAAACCAAGGTTCAATTCCCAAGCAGTAAAACTTTAGTGTGCATGAACATGTCTATGTATTGATTTGGGTGTCAATAACTTTTACCGAAAATGCATATAAAAGTATGTTTACCAATTGTTTAGTAAGTATCCATACTATTAGTTATCAGCTTAAACTGGAGCTAGGTGGCCTGCAGTTTGAATATTTATTATTAATATTTATACTGTTATCAAAAGTATTTATCAAAAGTAAAAAACTAATTCTGAAGAGGCTANTGTAAATCAATAAAACAGCATTAAAAATATGTAATTCGTTATAAAATTACAAATTCAAAACGACAGAATTATTTTATTTTTTTGCGTTATTTTTCTGAATTACATACATCACAGGGATTCATGGATTATTCTTGTTGGCATTGGTATGTGAAGTTACATAATTTTATTATTGCAAGCATTTTGCTTTTAACTTTCTTTGCTTAACTCATTCAATTAAGTTCACAGTAAACTCACTTGTGTATTTATAAAGATATGCTTTCTTAGATCAACAAGAAACTAACAATAATTTACCATTTATCTAAGTATGCATTATAAGAAAGAAAACAATACCTTTTATGACATGAATTTCACAAATACCTAGTTAAGCGTCTGAATTCCAGTATGCAAGACAATTGCTTCACTCTGATAATTTTGGACAATAGTACATTGTTGTTTAGTGAGAGCCTTTCACTTGCAGGAGGTAACTTTTACTATTTGCAAACATACAAAAAGCAGATCTTTGATTTGGCCTTAAGTATAAGGAGCTGGCTTTGTCTTATTTGCAAAATATTCGGAAAATACTGTAGTTAGCGCCTAAAAGAAAATGTCTTAAAATATTCATTCAAAATACACCCAAGGGGTTCAACAAATTTAGCTATATATTAATATCTTTCTACATACTAAGACTTATACAAATCCAGGAAGAACAATGGGAATAATTTTTTTTACAATTTGGTAAGAATTTGTAGGCTGCATCACTTGATTTTGGAAAAAGATAAATGTCTCCCGGCTTCTGGTAGGTTCGTGAAAGTTTGTGTCACAGGTCGAAAGAGGGTTTCTTTACAGGCGTACCAACAAATGAAATAAAAAATGTAATAACCCAGGGCCATTCAAAACCCTAATGAAGAGCAACAAAGTTCAGTTTTGTGGGTACCACAAAACGTATTATCAATAGCTGCCAATCCGATAACAAACAGAACTAGGTTAATAGAAATTGCACTCATTCACTCTATGTAATTTCATTGCTGGATGTATGTCCATGTATGACAGCTTATATTATATTTTCTACAATTCTGACTCCATGCTGGTTCTGCATTTATAGCCAATATAAAGAAATCTATGTTTTAAGTAAAATACAATAATCGATGAAATTAATGATGCACGATAGATGAAATTCCTACCTACCCCTAATTTTTTTTATTACTGCTTGCTGGCTTGCTCTGACTACCCTAGAGGAAGAGACGTGCTCCAACTAAGATGGAGCGAACTTGCCTAGAAAAAGCCTATTCACTCGTTTTTTGATTGCCACATGGTTGTATGTGGCCGGAAACACAAGCGCAGGCATTTTCGTGAAAATATGGCACTTTACTGAAACCTTACACTTCGGCACTTCTTGAGAGAACTTTGAGTGTGCTTTGCAATGTTTTGATTCAATTGCTTACACTCTTAGTAGTAACGGCTTAACCGTTACTAGCCCTAAACAGTCCACAGCTAGAGTAAGGGGCTGCTCACAAAAATGAAGCATTTTACCGAAACTTTTCGTAGAACCCTTTAACCTGACGGATATATCCAACAACACCAATAGACTTTGCATTATTATGTAGAATCCTGGCGGTTAAAAGGTCAATCGATGAAAACAAAAAACTATTGTTCGTCAGAAGTTTTAATCGTAGGCATACCTATCTCCAAGATTGGGGGACAAGTTGGAGTGATAGTACCTTATTAAAGGTTTGGTATAAAAGAGAGCTAATATCAGATTTGCAACATTAAAAATACTAGTTTAGTTTTTTGAACGTATGCTTGCAATAGGGTTTCTCTTCGAGAATTCTCGAACCGAGAATTCCCGGGAATTTTGCCTTACTCGAGACGAGAAAAAAGTGGTCGAGAAATCGAGAAATTCAGTCAAAAAATTAAAAACTTGATAACGCGCTTGCGTTCTCGTTGCGGCTCTGCCACGCGTCGTGCGAAATTAAATGAAATAATTTGTCCTACACGGTCTTTGTAATTATTAAGATTTGAGTTCCTCTCAGGAAGACCCAGCTAATTACGTTTCTGAAAAACGTTTCTAATACGTTATACTAGAGTACATAATAGAAAACGAACGTGTTTTCTCCTTGTCTGGAAACTTTGTGACAAAATACGAAACCGATTGTCAGATGATGCTATAAATGCCCTTGTATTTTTAAAGGCTTATTTTCTTAATGATAACGTGACATCGTGGGTTAGCTTTTGAAGCAGTTTCCGCTTTAAATTGTGATTGTAATTGGTCTTAAGATTTTTAATGATTTATTAGATTTTCATGTTAACTTACGTAAAGAAAAGACTCCATTTACTTATAACAAATATTGAAAAGTTGATACAAAGACTAAACTAAGGAACATGTACCTTACTGTTACTCGTAATTATTAAGCTAGTCTGATTGTTATTTTTATAAGGAATTAAACTGTCGTTTTATGCTACGTAATTGAAAAGTTTGTAGTACAGACTGAGACTAAAATAAATTATTTAGTATGTAAGGTACTAAGTTTCATTGTGGTGACATGATGACATTGTTTTTAGAAGATATTTTATTTGTTTTTTTTTTTCAAAGAAAAAGACTTTAGTATATTTGTTTGTAGAAACTAGAAATAATGATAAGAAGATCTCGCTAGAGTTTTTTTGCTTAATTAAAGTTTTCTATAGTTAAATTAAACTCACATGAAACTAAAAATAAACGTTGGTCATTGATAAATGTTGAATATTGCATAAAAAGTATAGTTTTATTGTTAAATCAAATATGTTTTGAGCTTTTCAATATTTCTCGACAACCCGAGAATTCCCGGGAAATAGTGGTCGAGAATTCTCGTGCTCCGAGAAATAAAAAAGGTCGAGAAATGAGGAAACCTAGCTTGCAAGGATGCGTAACAAGTTTATGTATTTTTGTATGTCAAAAACCTAATTTAAAGTATGGCATTTTACTTTTCGCATTGCCAGTTTAAATAACGGTTTAGACGTTCATGTTAATGCAAACACCCTTTATTATGTAAGTTACAGCAACATCGCGAAACAATTACTTACGCGCGACGATGTTTAAACTAATCATACACGACCAACCTATAAAACATTTGCATATATAATCACCAGAGGATTTGTTAGCTGTTAATGACTGGTTATAATGAGTTCACTTTTTTTCTTTTTACCGTTAAACTAAAACAGATCTTTCCGACATATATTTGTATTTTATTTCCATGATAGCACTTCAGTGCGGAGCTTTCAAAGCTTGACGGAACCAAATGGGAACTAATTTTTGTCCGATGGATTACTGCGCTATTGCACGCACAGGTATCACAGCTAGGTGACCGGCCAACGAGACGGCACTAATTGCCAACTTATAGGTACCAAATAGTTGCAATTGCGAAGCAATTACTGGTCATAATTTCAACGTTTAGTGACCGGTCATACTGACGCTAACATTGGTAGGTTTAATAGCCATAGCAACCCAAAGATTTCTATATATATATAGACTTATATATGTTCATATAGAAGTCTTTGGTATAGCTATGCTAAGGTAGTAGCTGAGTGGGATCGCCGGCTTAATGTACCCTTTGAAGCACGGAATGTCCTTTTGATATTTTTTTGGTCAATCTTGCGATCATCTGCAGTTGCGATAGTCAAACAATACCAAAACTAACTACGAATCTATGCTTTTTACGAATGATCTAATAAGTATAGATTCGTGATATGCTCACAAAACAACTGAAAAAAGTGTTCCGAATGCAGCGACAGTACACACACATATTTCGAGCGTCCATTTAAAGAGCCTACAACTGTATTTTCTTTAGCGGTTCGTTTATGAAGCACTGGTGGCGTATCTACCTTTTTATATACAGAATATCATTGTATAGTACCTAGATAGATTCATACATGTACCATATGTAGGTATATGATAAAATAAAAATTGGTAGATATAAGTACTAGCTTGATGCTTAACATCAGAATATCTTACATAAATACCACGATTAGTCATACAGAAGCATAATAATGATGAATGGATAATTTTACTGATTGATCCGAGCCTTCCGGCACTAACGTTTTAACTTACATACAACCACAGTCAGCAAACTATACAGCTTTTATGACGTCATAGATAATTTGTTTTTTTTTTCTAATTGAGTTGGATATTTCGCCTTTGAAGTCATTAAAGATTAACAAGGATGGTCCCAAGTCGTAATTGGTATTCACTAGGACTTCCTGATTGGAATTTTTGTTTTAACCTCATTCTGGACAAACATTTCATATACTCGTATAAGTGTGTTTATAAAAATTTTATGTTTATTTAAAATATTTAAGTAAAGCGCATGGCGGCTCTTGACCAAATCCAAGTGCCATGACCATGTAGGGTGCAACCAACTGATGTTAATTGCTACGCATTGGTAGGTGTGGAAGTCATTAGTTGACGCTTTGTTCGGCAGTGGACATAAAAGGCTGCAATAAAGATATACGAAAATAAATAAAACAAACCAAAATATTACTTGACAGTAAGTGCTCTGTATATGTTACATTAATAAACATACAACTTTTGAATTTTAATAAATTTTCATGCTTCATACATAGGAAACCCTAAACTTTATCCTATTGTCTAGATAACAAAAAACTCACGTATCGATTACGAGTATACCAAATGTTATCTAACTATAAAATACATTATCACAAATGTGGAATTACATCATCGACATTTCCGGGGTTCATTTAAAGAAAATGTTCATCATATGTTTGCCTTTACTACGTCCTGTGCGAGGTTCTACTGCGCCCTGTGCGAGAACTTAATATGACCAAAGAAAAGCCGGCACACGCCGGTTACTAGAATAGGGTCTGAACGAACCTACAGGGACACATGCCCCAAACATATGTTAGGCTACCAAGCCACCACCTTCCTATTGTGTTAGTGTGGCACTATTCTGACACACGACAAACGAGAACTTATCGATAAAGTACACTAACAGCTGTTATCAAGTATCGATCCAGTCCACCAAGCAGTCATTTGCCGCGACCTTGATGGATGGAGGATGGCTTAATCGACAGCCAGCCATCTGTCACGTCGCCATTGGCGCGAGGTCGCTACATTCTCTTTATATTTTATTGCAATACAATTTCTATATACAAAAGTTTACTTGCTATACAGTCTTAAAAACCATTAATAAAAAAATAATAATCCTCTTAAATATTCTTATTCCTATTCTATTATATAGATACATTGAGATAAGCATATTTATGCTTGCAATGCTTACATATAACAAGAGTGTCGGTGGCTCAATGGTGTGAACTGTTGCCTTTCGATCGGTAGGGCGCAGATTCAAATCCCGCCACGTACCAATGTTTTAGAATTTTCAAAATTATATATACGTTATCCGACGCTCTTACGTTAAACGTTCCAACCGAGGGGCACGAGCCTGCCCACTAAGAGGTGTATAGGCCTAAGTCGTCCAAGCGTAACCCGCCGCGTCGGTCTAGTTAGTGTTGGCGGGTAGCCAGAGATTTCTGTTATTTGCTACTAAAGACCATTTTCCTAAAACCTTTTGTAACGACTATTCATCTCACTCATAGTCATAATATAAATTTAAATGTTTTATTTTCCTATTTGTCAACTTTTTAATTGATTTTAGTGGGCTAGAAAACCAAGTTAAACGGTTCAATTCCCAAGCAGTAAAAACTTTAGTGTGCATGAACATGTCTATGTATTGATTTGGGTGTCAATAACTTTTACCGAAAATGCATATAAAAGTATGTTTACCAATTGTTTAGTAAGTATCCATACTATTAGTTATCAGCTTAAACTGGAGCTAGGTGGCCTGCAGTTTGAATATTTATTATTAATATTTATACTGTTATCAAAAGTATTTATCAAAAGTAAAAAACTAATTCTGAAGAGGCTATAAATCAATTAACTTCATAATGATTAAGGTAAATATGATTTATCAACAAAGCTAAACAATTTACTGCGAATGAATTAGTTTTGTTTGTTTCTAGTAAACAAATTAAATATGCTTAAGACAACAACAATGCTTAAATGTAACTGAAATTTAAAACAATGGGCCGTAACAATAACAGATAACTGATGCTCATTACGATGATGCAAAATTTAAATAATTAACAGACCAATGTCAATATCTAGCAAATCTACATCAAAAAATTACAACAACATCTTTTATACCTATAGTGGTTATTTTACTCTATGTATTAAATTTTAAGGGCATATAAAACTACTGAAAAAATTTGAGAAAAACCTCCAACCCTCAAGAATAATCCAATTTTTCCTAGGACATCCAATATTCACAGATCCACTTACCAAGGCCTATAAAAAAACAAAAACAATCATGCAGATGTAAAATAGCATTTAAAAAGCACATAAAATGTGTTATTCATAAAAATATAGAGTTTAAAAAAATATATATACTCACATGAATGCTTTCCCCGAGTAGTGCAGCCTGATGCATCAACTTCTTAGGTATGCACCCCACATTAACACATGTGCCCCCTAAACCCCACTTGGTGCCCTGTGGCGACGGCTGCACATAGTCCAACACTGCCACTTTGGCCCCGAGGTTCACAGCCTCCTTAGCACATGCCAGCCCACCGGACCCACCACCGATCACCGCCAGGTCATAATCAAAGTTCCCATCTATAAGACGTCATACAATGATATCCTAATGTAAATACAATCATTCTTGAGTTGTTAACTTGGTGGTAGACTTGATACTGAGTCACCTCGGTAGGTACCACCGCAGTGCCAGATATCGTACTGTCAAATAAGAGTGCTATGCACTTTTGTGTTTTAGGATGAGGGCACTGTAGCTAGTGAAATTACTTGGTATTAGAGACCTAACATCTGTTCTCAGGTGACGGGCACTGTGAAGCATTGATGGAGAATAATAACTGTTTATCAGTTTTTGGTCTCCTTCAATGCTGCTCTGTTATGATCAGGCATATCACTTCCCATCAGGTGAGAACCCTGACCATCCTGTTTGCTTTGTAACATTATAAAAAAATGTTAAATTACCATTAGAACTCTAATTCATTGTAAAAGTTTAGAAGAATGCCCAACAACCACTATGGACGTAATGGCTGTATGCCAAGTTTAAATTATGTATATTCACAACTTGTATAGGATTAATATCAGTAGTTATTAGACAAACAATTTAAATAATATGAACATGACATTTAAACAGAAAATACTGTTAATACATTTTCTACTATTTTTGTCAGTGCAATGAAAACCATCAATTTGGAACAAGTAATAATTTATGGTGACTAATGATGCAACAGCTAAGACTGGCTTAGAAGAGAAGATTATTAATGCAATAATAGCAGGATTTGCAACTATGTACGAAATTGTAAATTATGTATATGTATTTTATGTTTTTATAAAGCCAGATAATGATATGCCACATCTTTAAGAATCAACTAAAGAAACAGTTGGTAATAATCTTAGCGAAATAGGTTATGCAGCTAATCGAAACATATTGAGGTTATGGAGTAATCAAATTTTCAAGGCCATCTTTACAATCAAAGGAACTTACTGCTCGCGAACGTTCTTTTAGCAATTATGTACACATTTTCCGTCAATTTAGAGGATTTTAAGAAATTACTGAACTTCACAACATTATTAAGAATTGTCATTTTGACGTGAATGACAGAGATAGCAAGGGAAAATAATCGGAGACATGAACGCACAGTTTCGGGTAGCAAGATAACTTTCAGTTAACAAGAACTCTGTCAAGATTAATATTTCTAATATTTGTGCAACAACCATGAAATCTGTATTAATTACGGGCGCAAACCGAGGACTAGGACTCGGTATGGTCAAGTTTCTAGTGAAACAGAACAAAGCGGAGAAAATAATTGCAACATGCCGAAAGCCGTCCGAGGTACGTATAAGTAGTTACTTACCTATTGGTGCCATACTAAATTTTCTTTTTAACTTTTTAGTTCACTCTTTCACTGTTATATAGGACGATTATTCGCCAATTCACTAACACTAGCGTCTTCAATCAACACTCGTGGGAAACGAAATGTTTCTATGGTTTTGTAGCGAACGGAACCACTCAGCGAGTGAGCGAGATAGCAAATTTGACAGCTGACGTAATGAAAAAAAAATTAACGTGCATGACTTAGATTAAGCATGTTACTAGATGTAGTCATAAGACGTTGCCGCTCTTATATCATTGTAATGCAATACACGTCATGTATCTTTGTCTATCACACGAATCCTAGTTACGAGTAGAAGAGACGGTTGATAGACGTTTGACAACTCTGACGTCGTGTCATTTTGTGGCCTCCAAAGAGGCCAAAACATTACGAGCTGTCGTGCAAATTTTTCACAAAGTGTCATAATTTTAATAAATATTTTGAAAGAAATAAGTAAACGTAGAAAAATGTCGTGTTCTGCGGTAAATTGTTCTTCAAGAACCACCAAAGGAGGAGTAAAAGACCCGGAATTATCATTTCATAAGTAAATATTTGACGACATTTTCATTCATATTACGTAGTTGTAATGAGACTTATGGATAAAAACATGTAGTAGTAGACTTTAAATAATGTTAGACATACATTAGCTTGTATTAAGTAGAAATTACGTCTAAAACAATTAATATTATGCATGAAAATTTAAGGATGTTACATAGTGATGTACTCAACATAGAATTTAATTCCATCGATAGTATTTCTTTAACAGTTTCTTTTATACAATTATTGAATTTTTAGGTTCCCGAAATGTCCACAAATCAGAGAAGAATGGGTTAAAAGTGTAAGGCGTGAAAACTGGGAGCCTACGAAGAACTCCAGGCTTTGCTCAAAACATTTTGAGCAATCCTGTTTCATCGTAGGCTTATCAATAAAAAAACTGAAATCCGATGCAGTACCAACCATTTTTGAAGGATATCCTGGATATATCAACCTGTTAGTTATTTTTACTATTTAGACCCTTTTATGCGAGTCTTTCTGTATAACTGGTTAGAGAAAGTAAGTTTTTTGTTTTCTTTAGATAGAAATAAATCTGTTTCTATACTATATATTTTAAAGTTTAAATTGGAATAGCATGACAAAAAAAGCGTACCGATAATGAAGTATGTTGTTTAAAGGCATACAAATAAAGTTGTGTATTCCGTATTCCGCTTCTGGTATTCCGCTTGCATAAACGCTTTTAGCTTTATTATAACAAACTAATTCACAAAATTAGCAAACAACAATATGTCTGTCAGATTTTGTTCCACAAATCGTCGTGGGACTTTTTCGTGAAACAGACTTTATGTAGAAACTTACACAATCACAAAGAGAATGGCGATTCGCGTAGTTCAAATATTAGAGAAAAGTCAAACTTGTTAATATTATAAAAGATATTTTATTAATTTCACATAGTTGGAAATCATGTTTTTTGAGGAAATGCTGACTACTGTAGATATCTGATTAAGGACAAAAACAATTGCAAATTGATAATGGCCATTGAATAACTACTTACTGAGTTTCTTGCCAGAGTCTTCTTAATTTATTTATTTTTTATTTATTTTATTTTTTTCTCAACACAAACATATGACACAGACATTATAAGAACAGGATAGATTGTGTGAGACTGATGCCTGATAAAGGTACCTCAAAGGGTACCTGAGTTACAGGTCACCAGGCCCACCACTCGGATCGCCAGGATGTTTTACAGTATAAATAACTTCAAAATGTATACAATAAATGACAAAAAGGAAACATTAATAATAATGATAGCAATCAACATTGTAATTATGTGTGAGGTTACAGCAAATTTAATCAGTCAGTTTAATCAGTTAATATAATCAAATCTTTGAACCGGTGTGGTAGATCAAAATACTTTTTAATTTCTTTTTAGGGTTCGTAGTCAAACAGCAAAAAACAGAACCCTTATAGATTCGTCATGTCTGTCTATTAGTCCGAATACCACATCAACTTTTCTCAGAAAATTTAAAAACTATAAAAATATTGTTATAATTTTGCAAGAACATATTTGTGTTCTGTAATCCACATTATAATTTAACAAAAAAACATGAAAGCAAAAATGTTTTAGGTCGCATATTTTAAACTGAAACTTTTTTTCATGATACCCACTATTGTGGGTTATCAATGTAGGTATGTATGGGTCTTTAAAAATGATAATGAGGCTTTCAGTATATATTTTTTAATAAAAATTTTTTAAGTTTGAGTTTGTGAGTGTTACTTAAAATTTGTTATTTTTCCGTACAAATAAAATATACTCTATTTAATACCTACCAATAATATTTGTTTATTTGTTCCAACATCATCTAATTTTTAACCCAGGAAGACCAAACTTCAAAATATTGCGTATAAAATTTATTATGGTAACGCTTTTTTTTAATTTTTGTTGTAGATAAAATTAACAGCGTTGCTGTATCTGACTCCATGTTATTTTTAACACAATTTATAATTATCTAATTCTGCAGGTGCGATGACGACGCCCGGCTTAATTCTAGCAATATGTTCGATACCAAGATCACATCCCTAGTGACGCACACTAATACATCTGTAACTGCACACTAACAAAATTAGACACCGCCTTTCAATATACAGTCTGTCTACCTCATAATATGTCTATGGTGCATGACTTAGACGATGACGTTTCGATTTTGCAATAGATATGACATCATCAACTTGTATTAATGTAAAAAAAATAGTTTAACAAACTTGTTATGATACAGGATTATTATGAATATTTCAACGGTAAATATAATAATTATGCTGTTATAGTTAATAAATATAAATAGTATTTACAAACTTTATATTCCTTATGGTGTTCCTCAAGGCTCCAACAGTGGGCCATAGTACCTATAGGTCTCTAGCTAAAGATTCTAGTATTCAGGGTTGGGCCGGGATTTCTTAATTAGAAATATATTGTTTGTTGTTACAAGTACCATTTCTCTTTTCAGGAACTACAAAATCTATGCAAGGAGTCACAAAATGTACACATAGTCAAGTTGGGTGGGTGATACGTTTTATATATTGACACTGAATATTATTTATTCATTAATATTTCAATGAAAACGCTACTCTGCGCGCTGATTCAATGTGTGTTGTTATCTTAGGTATATCTACCATCCTACTGCGAGTCCAAACAAAACCAGAGCAACATTTTATAAATATAAGGACTTATGAAATATGGGATTTTAAATAGGAACTATAATACATCGGAATTCTGAAACATTCAAACTTCTAATCTTCTAATTCAGAATTTTGAAAGTAGTGATTTTGAATATCGGAATTTAGCTTTTCGTACTTTGTAGGCAATTGTTTATGGCTATAAGACTGATTTTTACTTGTAACTTATAAAATTAAAGGAACGTTCACCTTATTATTTTTTTATTTGCGGCTTGTGTATTGCCATTCCCTACATGCATTCTAATTTAAACAGTAGAGTAACCGTTTGTGAATTGGTTCGACTCGCAATAGGTAGGAATTAATAAAATAAATAATAAATAAATATCACTGACGTTCACACAACGCCATCTAGCCCCAAGTTAAGCGTGAAGCCTGTATTATGGGTACTAAACAACGGATAAATATACTTAAATATTTTTTTTCGTAAATACTTACATAGCATACATAGAAAACACCCTTACACTAAACAATCATTTATTATGGACCTAACGTAAGTAATCATTTGGGTTTCAGATGTATCGAACATATCTGCTTACAATGACTTTACCGCGAATGTCGAAAGCATTATTGGACAAAGTGGACTCAATTTGCTAATTAATAATGCTGGAATTGCCACAAAATTCACTAAGTTAAACTTAGTAAAACCTGAACAGCTTTTAGAAAACCTCACAATCAACACGGTGGCTCCCATTATATTGACTAAGGTAGGTATTTGAGTAGTGTGTGGAAATAAATCAATTTTTTGTTTTCTTCCTTGAAAATTACGAAATGCTCCATAAAAACTCCCCCCTCCCACTTTAGGGAAATGGGGGTTCATCATCATCAGCTCATAAAACGTCCTTACCGAGGGGCACGAGCCTACCCGTATAGGCTGTATAGGCTTATTCGTCCACGCGGGCCCAGTGCGGATTGGCCGACTTCATGCACAACCTTTGAATCTTTTCGCAGGCGTGCGCAGGTTTCCTCACGATGTTTTCCTCCACACCAAGAACTTCGTATAACATACATATAATTTCGAAAATTCGAAAACATCCGATTGGAAGGCAACAATTCACACCATTGAGCCACCGACGCTCATGAAATGGGGGTTACCAAGAGATAAAAAGTAGCCTATGTCACTCCCCATCCCCATCATTATCTACGCTTAAAAGATCACGTCATTCCTCGTTCCGTTTTGCCGTGAAAGACGGACAAACAAACACTTTCACATTTATTATATTAGTATGTATTATCTGTGATAGTACCTAAGATTATTTTTATCCAATAGTCACTGTTGCCGCTGTTGAAAAAAGCAGCCGAGTCGAACGGTGATCATCCGGTGGGGGCTCAACGGGCAGCCGTCATCAACATGAGCTCCGTTCTTGGGTCCATCGCACAAAATGACGCCGGAGGTTTCTACCCGTACAGGTGCTCCAAGGTTAGAAATAACGTCTGTATGTTTAACCGGCGTTTAAGTCCCGCAAACAATTTTTTTGTTTTCCCGCTTTAGATTAGCGGATATTATTTGATTTTTTATTTAACAAGTATATATATAGATTAACAATTAGGCATTTAGGCTGCGGTTCTAGTGAGGCGGACTTTTTAATGTCATTAAGTGAACTGTATAACTGATAGTAAGCGATACGCCTGACCATGTATGATGCAGTATTCATTATTTGCCGTCAACACTGCCCTGCGCACACCGTCTCGGGTGAGACGACAAGAATTTAACTATGTACAGCGCCCTCATCCCGAAACACAAAAATGCAAAACACTCCCACTTCACGAGAGGATATCTGGAGCGATACAGCGCTGTAAAGAATTAGATTAGATGTTTCCACTAAAGCTACGCGAGATAAATCGGATCGGAGCTGGGCAGAGAACTGTTTTGCCCATTCGCGTCACGAGTGCCCGGTGACGGTGACTGTAACTGTAACACGCGTTTTCATCACGCTTCATGTTTCGATAAAAAACTGGAGGAGTTAGAAAAAGAAACAAGCCTTGGTTGCCGCGAATTACTGGAATTCAAAAAGGTACCATAGTAATAATTATGCAAAACATCTGAAATGTTATTGTATTCCGTTCCGTCTCAGTATAACCGCAGCCTAAATATTAGTTAATAAAATGAAATTATTTCCAGTTTCTGTTATTTATATTTTATTTAGCAGATTTGTATATTTAATTCAGCTTTCATCACACTAAAGGAGATATTTTATTTTACCGTAATTTTGCTACTCTAAAAAAGTTAAATACCTACTCGTTGAACAGACGCATGTCTCTGTTAACACAGCACAAACTACAACTAAAATATCTATTCACTTACAGGCTGCCCTTAATGCTGCAACCAAATCGATGAGCATTGACCTAAAGAAGGACCAAATATTAGTAGCGTGCATGCACCCCGGGTGGGTGAAAACGGATATGGGAGGCAAAAATGCTCCGATGGAGGTAGAAAGCAGCGTTAGTGGCATTTTTGCTACCATAGACAGACTTGGTGAGGCTGACTCTGGGAAGTTCCTACAGTACGATGGAACTGAGTTACCTTGGTAGTTTTCAACTAGGTATCTCACATTTATACCTATATGTATACAAAGGTTTCGAACGACGTTAAATCTATGTTTTGCGAGTCGAATATTACAGATATTTATTTTAAAATAAAATTTTACAACTGGCATTAAAGTCTTCTATTTTATTTATGATCCTTTGATTTCAAAATTAAATTATCCTTTATATATCTATCTGCAATATAGTTTGTGAACCTGTTTGCAAAATCGATTGCAATTGCTTAAAAATAAGTAACAGGGCTTTGCTGAAAAGTCCACATAGAATGCATTTTTGTTATTTATCCGAGATTTGACTTACCTGCTTAGTAAAGCAACGTTTTATTAAATTGTGAACGTAATTATTACCTTCTTACCTTCCAAT